>CAUYQG010075669.1:0-12020 GCA_963574415.1 Tarsius wallacei | reverse complement strand
GGACAAATCTTAAGTATGCTGTCTTTGAATTTAGACAAATGCATACACCTGCATAACCCAAATTCGTATCAAGATGTGAATGTTACCATCCCCTCAGGAAGTTCCCTCGTGGCACGTCCCAGAGAAATGCCCTGCTGTGATTTTTAAGAGCAGAAATGAGACACAAAGCTAGGGTTTGACTCTTTGCTCTTCCCCGTACTAAAGTCCTCCTGCGTGTTGGGAGATGAGCGACCCATTGCTGTTCCTGAATGTGACCCAATGGGAAACAACAGGGAAAGCCTGGAGCGGACACTTCCGTGAATAGCTCACTGTGCTGTCCCATGGCTGGGGCTCGGGAGTGTGTGGTGGTGGGCCACTTGGACAGGGTGGAGGAGGGGACACCAAAGAGAACAAATGTTCTGGAATTCTGACCAGAGTCATAACACGTCGTCACTAAGACAGCCCCATCGGAACATTGTCCCTTGCTGTGTTTCCTCATTTACAGCCCCCTTCAGTCCTTGGCAAAGCCCTCACCCTAGTTCTCTTGCTTGTGAACGGTAAGTCGGAGCCAACAGCCCGCCATTCTTGGTAGGTTCTGTGTGGCCGAGACATTCGTGGTCGACACTGACTCCACCTGGCCAGTGGCACTGCCTCATGTCTGTGCCGTAGGAATGGGCTGGCTGAGCAGTGGCGGTGGGACCCTCAGGGACATCCATCCCCGGATGGGAAGCTTGCCTTTAGAAGTTATCCGAGGACCCTTGGTTTCCCTTCCTCTGTGAATTCCTTTTCTTCTTAAACTATAAACTTCTGAATCTGTTACTGAAACCATAATCTTCTGACTATGCACGTTAACTATTTTTAAAAACTGAAATACACCACAGAGAGAAATGCCTTTTTTTAGGACCTCTAAGAAGCGTATTTAAGAATGCACATACAGGAATGTGCATGTCTGTCTGTATTTTTAAACACTGTACTAAGTTATTAATACTGTTCTACAAATTCTTGTGGTTTTTTTTTACACTTGAAGTGATTCAAGGGCAGGACAATGTGTTTCTTCTGCCACAATAAGACCGATTTGCTTTGAGAGAATGACCCTCATAATTCCCTCAGAGCTCTTTCTTTCTCTCTTTAAAGGGTTTATTCTTTTCAGCAGGTCGTGGCTGAGGTGGCCATGAGTGTGCCACTGCACTCCAGTCTGGGTGACAGAGTGAGACTCCAACTACAAAAAAAAAAGTGGGCTGGGCTCAGTGGCTCAGTCTGTAATCCCAGCACTTTGGGAGGCTGAGACGAGTGGATTGCCTGAGCCCGCGGGTTCGAGACCTGCCCGGGCAACTTGGCAAGACCTCGACTCTACAATAAAATAAAAAATAGCCTGGCGTGGTAGTGCGCACCTGTAGTTCCGGGCACTCGGAAGGCTGAGGCGGAAGGATCTCTGGAACCCAGAAGGTCAACGCTGGGGTGGCTGTGAGCATGCCACTGCACTCCAGCCTGGGTGAAGGAGACTCCAACTCAAAAAATTAAAAACTAAAAATTAAAAAGTGTACGGGAGGATGTGCCTTGGTTACATGCAAACACTACACAATTTTAGACAAGGAACTTGAGCATCTGTGGATTGTGGTATCCCTGAGAGGTCCTCGAACGAATCCCTCATCAATACCCAGGGACGACTATGAATGTGACTGGGATTGAGCAGGCCCCGAAGGCATAGGTAAGTTACGTGAAGAAGTGGTCGGCACTGATGATTCTCACTCCTGCTACATTGCCTTCTCCCCCCAGCCTCCAACTATGGCCTCATAAGGAGCTCCCCATAATCAGCTGCTGAGATAGAAGAAACCTGGGCCTGGCTTATAGATGGTTCTGCATGAGATGCAGGAACCAACAGCTGCAGCCCCACGCCCCTTTCTGGGACACCCCTGAAGGCCAGTGGCAAAGGGAAACAGAACTTCGAGCAATGCACCTGCTTGTTCATTTTGCTTGGAAAGAGAAATGGCCAAATGCAATAAAATTATATACCAATTCATGGGCTACAGTCGATGATTTGGCTTGGTGGTCAGGGACTCGAACATGATTGGCCGATTGGTGACAAAGGGGTCTGTATATGTACGTGAATAGACCTCTCTGAATGGGTGAAAAATGTGAAGATACAAGGGGGACACCAAAAAACCTGGAATTTACAAAAAACTGTATTCTTATATGTTCAACTTCAGCCATCTTCAAAGTACTCTCCATCCGATGCCCAACACACCTATTGGCACCGAGTGTTCGGCAGTTTTTGACTAAAAATGGCATGACCCCTGTGCCCCACCCCCCATGCACCCCACCTCACCCCAAATGACTTTTTGTTTCCCCGGATAAAAAACGTCCTCGAAGGGAAATGTTTTGCTGATGTGGAAGAGGTGCAACACACACACAGCAGCACTGAAAGGCATCCAATCGACGAGTTCAAGCAGGTAAGCAGTGCAAAAAGCGTCCCGATACGTGTATTGCTTCACATGGAGGTCATTTGGAGGTGACTGCAGTTTAAGCATGTAAGGACACACATTTTCTTATAGACAAATTCTGGTTTTTTGGGTCCCCTCCCATATATATATTTGTTCTTGGTTACAAACAAATTAGTTAAAAAAAACCTGAGTTTTTCCTTAGTCTTTTAAAACTTTTATATCAGTGAAAAGGGAAATGAAATTTAGAAAAACCCAATTTCAACTCTCACAGGCAAAACACACATGTGAAATACGCGCAGGTCTGTGAGTGGAGGTTTCCTAATTACTCTGAGTCCTCACCTCTACTAAGATGTCCAAGTGTCATAGCTATACTCCCACACGAGCAGATTCCTAACACGCTGAATCATTTCTAGCTTGCTTTTTCCTACTTCCTGTGCAACTGAAGTAGAATAACAAACTATTTAGATGTTGGAGTATAGGAAACAGGCAGTTAAGTTTGCGCTTCAGACTAGATTTATCAAGTTTATTGGCTTCTTTGAAAAATGGCAAGACGCAGTTTGGAACTTTTCAGAAGTTTAAAATACTTTCCTTTAAAAAGTACAAAACCTTCAAATATGTCTAGTTTAGAAAACGGACAGACTTGACACTTTATTATTTAAGCAAAAATCCACCATACCATACTTTCACTCAATTTAGCACCTAGATGTTTCCTTAGCGCCTTGGGTGGTTGTTCCAGGGATCTGTGGAGAGCACCCGCTTAGCTTGCAACTGGCAGCAAGATGAAGGAATCCTTTCTCAAAACTCAGACCGAAGGCCGTAGATTCGATTTTCTAATGCGGGTCGTGGACAAAGGCTATCAAAGGTTTTGTCTCTCTCATTCCCTTCACAGTGGATTACCTCTCAATTAAGTATTTTACCAGCGTATCCCTTGCATTTTCTTATTTGAGAACACAAGATTTTAAACTTTTTATTTTTTTGAGTCAGGGCTGGAGTGCAGAGGAACAATCATGTCTCAACTCAGCCTTAACCTTCTGGGCTCAAGTGATTCCTCTGCTTCAGCTTCCTGAGTAGCTGGGATTATAGGTGTGTGCTACTGTGCCTTTTGACTTTTTGTAGACATGAGGTCTCATTCTGTTGCCCAGGCTGGTCTTGAACTCCTGGGCTCAAGCAATCCTCCCCTCCTCAGTCTCCCAAAGTGCTAGAAGTGCTGGCATTACAGTTGTGAGTCACCATGTTTGGAAATCACAAGATTTTTAAACACCTGAGTGCTTTTTCTTCAGCCTAGAGAATTTGGGTGTAATTTTGCAATTTTTTCCTGCTAGTAAAAATACATGCTTTCTACAAAACAAGGTAAAGAAAAGCCACCCATAATTCACCTAGAAGTTTGTTGCACTTCTTTCCAGCCTTTTAACATGCAAACATTGTCTTTGCATTTCCTATTTGTGTAATTGTAGGGTTATCCTATTTTGTTTCCTTTCGAGTTTATTTTTGATTCAGGGATTAGGTAGCCAAAGTCTAAGTTTGGCCTGGTGACATCTTGCCTTTCACTTGTGGTCTTCTGCCAGAGGACTATTTTCGCAGCCTAATCTGATCACTTGCGGACCTTGAACACATTTCTCTAGCTATCACCAAATACTTGAGATTTGTTAACCACAACTATCACGTTTATTTTTGCAAAACTAGGTAACAGATGAGGTTTTCCTAGAAAAGGCATGCCATAAGAGACTACACAGAACAAAACAAAACAGCCTTGGCAATCAGCTTGTGTCTGGTGTTTCCTCAAACTGCAAAGCAGTCACTTAAGTTTTCAGCAACAACTTAGACTCCAGTAGCGAACAATGTGACTTTCAGCACATAACTTAACCATCGAGTCAAAGGAAGAGGGACTCTTCTCTAGTATCTAAAACTATGAATCTGTGTCTATTCCCTTTTCTGAAAAGCCCATTGTTTTTTCTTTACGAAAACAATTTACCTTTGTCCTTCTAAACAGCTTGCCAAATTTTGCTAGATTTAAGTTGGGTCACACACAGCCCATGGGCAGCTGACATGAAAACTGTGTATTTATAACTAGAGGAGCCAGGCCACCCAGCATCCTTTTCCTAATGTACCAATGGCACACTGAGTGACATCTTCAGAGTCCCATTAGAGTTCCTGACTATACAAAAGTTCAGTGCGTTAAAAACAGAAAGGCCCACCTTTACATATTGAACTAAAATTTATTTTAAAAGGTAAAGTTTTATACATCTTTCTAAAAATGAAAACTCAAAAAGTCTTAGAATTAAACGATGAGTCTTCGGTATCGTAAAGCGGTTTATAACAGTAATTAAAGTAGTAGTAACATTTCACCCTTGTAAAAATGTCACAGAATTTAAATCACAACTTGGATCCTCAATGAGTCAAGTGTTTTATCTTACACATCAAGGGTTTGGTCAGTTTTCAGATAAAATTCCTCCAGATGTGCTGTCCCCTGGAGTCCTTCCTCCTGTCCATCCGCTCACACCGTGGGGTAGCTGGCTGAGGTGGCGATGCCACAGTGGTTGTTCCTGTCTTTGGCCATTTTCACATAGCCGTTTGAGCCCCATCCTGGACCCCAGCTGAAAGAGGAGCAGGTTTTCCATTGAAGACAAAGAATTAAGGAAACACTGGCTTCATCAATAACAGCAGCTAATACTTAAATGGTGCTTATCATGTGCGAGGCACTATTTTAAGTGCTGTTATGCCTATCTGTAAATGTATTGATTCCTGTGGTCCTGTGGGTCCATATCTTAACTTTTTAAGATGAGAAACCAATTCCAAGGCAGTAGTCTGTCTCCACATGCCTTCTTATTACCACGTCTCAATTAAAGAATTTTAGTTATGGGGAAATTGACACGGACAATCCTCAAAGCCTGACAGCTGGACATAAATTAGAAGGCAGGGCATCCAATGACAGTGGAGTCCTGGACAAGCTTTCAGACTTAACAAAGAACCAGCAGAGGCAGATGTTTCTGCTTGCTATTCCTTGTGGAAAAACAGAAAAAAGGCAATCAAGCCTCAATCCTACAGGCCCGTGATCCTTTATCCAAACCCTTGAGGCCAGATGGGATTTAAAAATGGAAAAATTTTCAGAATTTGTAATGGCATGTTCACAAGTACACATTAATAACTCCAACACGCTTGGGACAGAATCTCATAACCAAACATTACTACTTCTGTGTTCATTCTATGCGGAAGAAAGACTTCTGGAATTTCAAAATTGAGCCTTTGTGGACATGTACTAAATACTGATTCCAAACAAGAATTCCCATTTCAATTTAAAAATACAGTATTTGGGGTTTTGTACCTGTTCTTGACAAGCCAATATGGATTATTACTTGAATCGTTTCTTTCAGAGCCAAAGCCGACCACCAGAACACCGTGATCCAGATCATGGCTGCTGCAGTCTGGTTCGTAATAAACGCCTGGGAGAAGAAGATCCACATTGGGGTAAGAAGCTCCAGTAACACGTGACAGTAACCCACTCTACATCCACAGTGAGGGAGGCACCTCTAAATTCAGTGAAGTATCAGAAACACATGGCAAAAAAGGGCTTCAACAATTTTGCACAAAAGCAGTAATGACGGATAGAAAAAAAGTCAACCTCAACTTACCAGAAATCACTCAAATCACCAGAAATTAGCAAACTTTAACTAAGTTCAGGATATTTATCAATTAAAAAGCAAAACGAAAGGTTGGGCGTGGTGGCTTACACCTCTAATCCTCTCAGTTTTGGATGTGGGGATGGGAGGATCATTTGAGGCCAGGAGTTCAAGACCAGCCGTGGCAACATAGTAAGACCCAGTTCTATCAAAAAAAAAAAAAAAAAATCCACAAGATAAGATCTATTGTTTTCAAGGTCAAGGTGATTTAGGCATTTTATGGCCCAGCCCAAATACTTATGGGCATGATCTCTTTTTCTACTTTTAGGACATTGGTCTAAAACAGTACCCTAGGCGGGCTCGGGGGCTCAGCCTGTAATCCCGCGCCTTGGGAGGCTGAGGTGAGTGGACTGCCCGAGCCTGGGTTCGAGACCTGCCTGGGGCAAATCGGCGAGACCTCATCTCTACAATAAAAAAAAAATTAGCCGGGCATGGTAGCGCACGCCTGTAGTTCCAGCTACTTGGAAGGCCGAGGCGGAAAGATCGTCAGAGCCCAGCAGGTCGAGGCTGCGGTGGCCGGGAGCGGCCCCTGCACTCCAGTCTGGGCGACAGAGTGAGACTGCAACTCAAAAAAAAAAACAAACAAACAAAAAAATAAAACAGTACCCTAAGAACATGGAATAACTGCAATAGCAAAAACTTTTAGAAATCCAACAATGAGAGGATAGTTAGGAAAGTTAGGTTGTATCTATAGAATTATACAGTCATTTAAGAATGTTTATGTAAAGTGTGTAACCATGAGAAAATGCCTAATTACGTCAAAAGGAAACAACACTATGTTAAAGGCACATACTCAAAATTCTACAATCCTGGAAAGTAGGACTCCATACTAAAGCGTCAATCATGGCAGTGTTTTCAAAGTCTGCCTAAATTTCTATAATAAAATGACAAACACCTACCGTCTCTGTAGAACTGGAAGGACACATGGCCTGCATCAATAGCAACAGAGATGGGCCCCATGGTCGCCACTGCCTTCATCAGGGCCTTCTCCCGAACAGGGATGTCCACGAAGCCAGTGTCATTAGCAACAGAATATTCAGGCTTGTAATGACAGGATCCATCCTTTTAAAGGGAAGAGACTTCATCACTTCCATCCACCTCCTAGGGGTCATGCATTTTAGAACCAAAACACTCAGCAAGGTGCAGCTTAGGACTTCAGGTCAACACTATTGCACATCATCCCAGGCAGTGAAATGCTATTAGCTGGTTTCAAACTGAAACATCAGCTGACGTTTCTTCAACCAGACCCCCAGGTCTAACTGTTCATAAGGGATTTTTTTCACAATGGAGAGATTTCCACTATATGTAGAATGGCTTCTACATTCTCTGTGCAACACAGAAGCGAGAACAGCTACGTGTTAAGCATCTGATGTTAGCGATATATATGTTAACCATCAGCGGTTAATCAACTCCGTGAGTTTTAGAGCCAAACACTCACCAACCTGCAGCCTAGGATTTACAAATGGACACTGTTATAAATCATCCCAGGAAGTGAAATGCTATTAGTTGACGTAAACCTGAAAAATGAGCTCGTGTGTTTCCAATCAGACCCTGTAGGTTTACTTGCTCCTAAGAAATTTTTCACAGTGGGGACATTTCTATTCTATGCAGAATGGTTTCTACATTCTCGGCTACACAGAAGCAAGGACAGCGGTATGTTAACCGTCTGATGTTAGTTATACGCTACCCACTAGTTGTTACCCACCTAATCAGATAACTGTGCAAAGGCTAATCACTTATAATAACAGTACTGATAGCTTGCAGATAGAGATTCTTGCATCTAACACGTGAGTTCTGAAAAAGGCATCTGTTATC
The DNA here is from genome assembly GCA_963574415.1 of Tarsius wallacei. Classification (NCBI taxonomy): domain Eukaryota; kingdom Metazoa; phylum Chordata; class Mammalia; order Primates; family Tarsiidae; genus Tarsius; species Tarsius wallacei. The sequence continues at coordinate 4,108 of CAUYQG010075669.1, read as the reverse complement.
TCTGAAAGTGTTCCACCTTCCAGAGGCAGAGCTAGAAGGATAAATAATAATCATAATAACAATAACAAAGAGCTTCATTTACCCTTCCTAAATACGGGTAGGATTCCTCTGAGTCCAGGCCTGCATTCTCCTTAATATACTGGAAGGCATTGTCCATTAGGCCACCTTGACAGCCCTCGTTGCCTTGAGAACGAGAGCAGTCCACCAGGTTCTGCTCACTCAGTGAGATAAGTTTGCCTGTTTTCCGGAACATCTGTCCTTCGAGGGCACCAGTGGCACTAAATGCCCAACAAGAACCACACTGGCCCTGAAAAGGGAATCAAAAGCTGTCAGCTTACGAAACAAGAACTGACATATCCGTTAAAAACAAAACAGCAAACTGTATGCTGCGTCACAGTCTACCAAAGCAACGATGCCGATTGCTGCTGGGTTTCCCGTGGAGACGGGAGGTCTGATCTGACACCACCTTACCTGATTCTTCACGGGAGTCACGTAGCCTTTCTCCCTCCAGTCCACAGATTTGGGGACCTCAAGAAACAGTGGCTCCCGGAACACATGTCCCTTCTTGTGCTTCCGGTTCTTGAAGCCATTCATCACCTGCCTGAATTCTTCGTTGGTCTTCAAGGAAACGTAAACACAAAATTGGAAAGCGAGTGATTATTTGGGCACAGAGTTGAGGAGAGGACGCCCAGAGTTCGGTCGTCCACACCGCACTCACCATGTCCCCGAAGGCGTTCATGGCCATCGTGAAGCCATGTTTCCCGTTGCTGTATTGCTGCTGGTTGTGCAGCTCAATCATTCTCATGTTCTTCTCCCACACTGCTCTCCGCCATCCTTCTTCATTCTGGAGACAAACATATAACGGACGGTCTTTATTCCTGCTTAAAACCCAACCGCTGCTCACCAGGGGAATCTGCAGACAGAAACCACGGCCAGGGAAGGCTTGATACTTCTGGGAGCTGTTCTTCAAGCCAAGACAGCGCGGGCACAAGTGTCCGTACTGTGCTCATAATGGGCGCCATTTGGCTACTATATTAGGTGACTGGTAAGAGCTGGCTTCTAGAAGTTACTCTTTGGCTGTCAACTCCCAACAGCAAGGACCATTCTCCCTCGAGTCCCGGTGACCCGTTTCGGATGTTACCAACCATGCCGTATAGTCTTCTGTGCTTTGCCTTCCACTGGTACCATTCTGTATCTAAATTTTGATCAAGTTTTGGAAAAGCTGAGGCTATTCCCAAGCAGAGGACAGCCAGGAAGAGGGACGGATTCATGCTTCAAAAACCTAAGAGGGAAAAGAAATGAGTCTCTGGTGAAGGCAATCCTTTTAAAAAGCCACCTTACTCTCTACTGAAATGCTCCAGCCACCATGATGCAGTCGAAACGTTTAAGTTACGTTCCCAAGTATAAACACAACGACTGCAGAAAGGCTAAGCATGTGTGTGTGTGGGGGGGGGGAGCAGGCTGGATCATAACAAAAAAGCGAAACAGGCATTCAATTCGGCTGCTAAGACGAAAACCGGCCTAACAAGGGCTGTAGGAATTGCAGCAGACTTCACCGTAAGAGCGCAAAGATAACTCGGGTTTTGGTCCCGTTTCCGACGTCAGGGTCAGAATCTCAGGACAACCAGGCAGCAAGGAGTGGCTTGTCCCGGCGTCAGCAGTGCCGAGGCCACCCAGGTAGTCCCACTCGCGAGGACGGCTGGCCCCACGCGGAGGCACAGACACCCCCAAGAGCTGGCGGCCCCCTCGCGCCCTGACGACGCACAGAAGTGAGGAGTGTCATCCGGCCTCCCCTTCCCGAGCCAACCTCTCCGGAGCGCCGGGAGAAGCCGGGCCGCAGACATCCCCGCTCCATCGGCTGGACGCCGGAGCCCGGCGCCGGCGCTCGGCCAGGCAGCGGCAGCTCCCGGGCCGGCGCCCGCCCCGCCCTCCCCCGCCCGCCCGCGGGCGCGGGTCCCCGCCGCGCTCCCGCTCCCCGCCGCCGTCGCCGCCAGTCCCCGCAGGGCTCCGCTCGCCGGCCCCGGCACCCGCGCCGCCCGGCCCGGGCGCTCACCCGCGGCGGTCGCGGCTGCGCAGGCGCACCGGCGGGCGAGGCGCGGGGGTCGCGTCCTGGGCCTGGGCTCTGCCCGGCGGCGCGGGACCCGGGCTTTAAGGCCCCGGCGGCCGGCCCCGCCCCCGCCGCCCGGCCGCGCTGGGATTGGCTGCGCCGGCCGCTGGGCGGGGCCTCCCCGGCTCCGAGGCGGCCCGCGACGCCGCCCGCCGGGTGCCGGCCGGTCGCGGGGCGGGCGCGCTCGGAGTCCCCGGCGGGCCCCGGGGGGCGGGGGGAGCGGGCTGCGCGCGCTGGGAGCGGGTGGGGGGGCGGCGGGACCGGGCGCCTCCCTGGGGGGCGCGGGTCCGCCAAGTGCCTGACTTCACGCGAAAGGAAGTGCGCAGCGAGCCCGGTGTGGATGTTTGGCCTAGCCTCAAGGGTGGGATGCAGCTGGGAGAACCGGGGGGGGGACCCCGAACACGTTATGGGATGGCCAAAGCCAAGCCCGAGAACGGACGGGGCCGGACTGGGGGTGCCGCCGGAGACCTCCTGTTACCTTGTGAGATCTCTCTTCCAGCCTCCTCCATGCAGTGAATCTTCCTTCCCTCCTGTCTTCAAATACCAACAGGAATGAGTTATTTACAGAAAAATCTGGCTTAATAAAAAGGAGAAAAGCTGTTGAGAAACGTAGAAACTGCTCTCACTTCTCTGCTCGCTGCGTTATGGCTTATGTCTCATTCCGTATCCTGAGATTTAATAAATTTACTGTAATGATGTTGGATGAAAGGAGGTGCCTGTAGAAACCTAGAACACGCTTAGTTTAGTGTAGTCTTTTTGCCTCAGTAAAGTCATTTTGTTTAGACTTTGCTCCTGACACGCTTTGAATCTAGCACAGGTTAGACATAGGTAGATAAGTTTCCAAAAGGCAGGTTTTAGGAAGCGTTCGGACCTTCTACTGCAGGCCAAGCCCGCAGCCTCCCCCACCGCCTCGGCAAATCTCCATCCGATGCGAGACAAGGACAGCCCACAGCCCAACCATTCAATTCATGGTTTAGCATAATAGTCTTTAAGAAACTTTCAGGCCCCTTAGCTGGCTGAAGCCGTAGAAATAAGAATAAGACCACCTTTTTGCTAAAGGTGGATTGGAAACTTCTGACAAATCTGTAGCAGGAAAAACCCTTCCCCTTGTTTCCTCCCATCTAGCCCACCCATCTGCCTGCTGTCCATCACCTGACGTCAGTACCTGTACTTACCTGCCCCTTCATGATGCCTTTGAGCTAACCACACCTTCATCGCCTTCCCCCATCCAAGGGAAGTGGTTCAAAAGAGTCAACCAATGAGCCGCCGTGGTGCCACTGCCTTGCTGAGCTATGGGGTGGCCGTGTGCTCTTTGCAAAGGATACCAAGAATTGCACAGGAGTTAGATTGGAAAATATGGTTTATTTATAAAGTAAGTTAGAGAGAGAGAGAGAAAGTTCACCACCCAGGGTGGGGGAGGGGTCCAAAGCTAGGAAACATAGCAGCCACAGCTCAAAGAGCCGGGTGGACACCACAGAGTTTAACAAAGCAAAGGCAAATGGCTGCTTGAGGTTGATTGCTTTTAGACCTTCCCTTTGATGGGGGCAGGTCATTAAGGTGACTGGGTGGTGGTCTTTTTCATATCATCATGAAGGGGACAGGCAAGCACAGATACTGACTTCAGGTGACGGATGGCAGGCAGATGGGAGGGCCAGTCACAGGACTGTTGCCATGTTAATGGGGTCTGCGGCATGAAGGGCTGATTAGGTTAACAAAACAAGCCAGGGAGGGGATTGTAAGACAATTACCGGTAGCTACCACTGAGAAACCGCTTCTGTCCTTGGCTAGTGTTAGAGTGTAAATTAAAGTGAACTGCTGGAAAAACATGACAGATCTAAGCAATGTTAAAATGGCTGCTTGGCCCGGCTCAGTGGCTCAGCCTGTCATCCCAGCACTTTGGGAGGCAGAGGTGAGTGGATTGCCTGAGCCTGCGGGTTCAAGACCAGCCTGGGCAACTTGGCGAGACCTCGTTTCTACAAGAAATAAATTTTTAAAAATTAG
>CAUYQG010075666.1:0-24161 GCA_963574415.1 Tarsius wallacei | reverse complement strand
CCATGCCCGGCTAATTTTTTGATTTATTGTAGAGATGAGGTCTCGCTTGCCCAGGCGGGTCTTGAACCCGCGGGCTCAGGCAATCCACTCACCTCAGCCTCCCAAAGGCGCGGGATTACAGGCTGAGCCACCGAGCCCGGCCACCTGTAATTTTTTAAAGTGCTAGGGGTAGGGATCTATTTTTTATTTTATTTTATCTTTGGTATGAATAATCAATTATTGCAGGGACATTTAAATAATTAATAAATTTTGTTTATCAAATGCTGTTTCTGTGTTTATGTGGACAGTATTTCTCTTTTTGCCACTGAAAGCAAGGTATTCCAGTAACTTTCCTGATATATAGACTTCCTTGCCTTTCTCTGGCCATCTAGAACATCAGCCTTGTCCATGATGCATTGTTTTATATATTGCTGAATGCAGTTTGTGAATATTTCACTCATGACATCCTCATCTATGTAAGTGAGATAGTTCTTTATTTTGATTCTTTCATTGTCCTTGTGTGGTTGTAGCATTAAGGGTCCTGCCTTACAAGCCCTATATAAGTCTCACAAAATGAGTAGGGAACCTTTCACTTCCCATTTACAGGGAATGTTTTCTCCCAGTCTCTGAAGCAATTTGTGTTTGGTATTGAGATTGTGTTTTGTATTAACTCACTTGTTCACTGTGGATAGGTGTGTGTGTTTGTTTGGGGGTGGGGTGGGGCATAGGATAAGGTGGCTTATTCAGATTTTCTGTTTTGTCTAGATTAATTTTGATATAGTGCCATTTTTTAAAAAAGTCTAGAAATTTATTTATTATCTGGTTTTCAAACTTATTAGTATAGTCTTAAGATTTTTAAAGAATCTCTGCTTTATGAGAGAGGATCCCCAAAAAACCCTGGTATTTATTTATTTTTTAAAAATGTATATTTATTCTTACATGTTTAAACATCGGTCACCTCCAAAGTACTCTCTGTTTGATGCCATACACACACACACACACACACACATACACACACACACACACAAACCACGGAAGCCAAACACAGCCTCTTACAACAATGCTAGCTGGTACACTAATGCCAGTGAATTCCTAGAACACTTACCTAGCTAGGGAAGTCTGTACTACAAGGGGCCTGAACTCTAAAAAATAATTCCTCTTTTGGGGGTTTCCCCCCTCATATGTGTAGTGCTCTCCACCCAACACCAGTATTGTTAAATTGTACATTTCCTGTGTTTAATTTTTTTCTACTTGGCTATTTCTTAGTGGAGGTTTGTCTATATTATGAGTTTTAAAATAATGCTTTCGAAGAAAGAGCTTTTGATTTGGTTGACGCCTTCTGTTCTTTCTTTTCTATTTTATTAACTTCTCTTATTTCTTTTATTCTACTGCAGCTTGAAGTAGAGTAAGAATAGAGAAAGAATGAGGTTGAGCATTTTTCTTTTGCTCTTTTTCTAGCTTTTTTGTGTGCTTAGCTTATTTATTTTCATTTTCTTGTTTTACATAAATGCACTTAAAATACATTTGTTTCTAATCAAAGTACAGCTACCACTGAAACTGCAGCTCCTAATTTTGGTGAACAATATGTTCATTTGTCTCTCATTTCTAAAGGCTTTGAATTCCACTGTGACTTCCTCTTTGACCTATGAATTATTTAATACATTTTAAAGTTTTGAACGTGATTCTGTACCCTTTGCTGATTTAATTTCATTATTTACAGATAAAGCAATTTAGATGATGCCGATTTATTGAAATCTGTGATGATATTTTATGATCTTGCATATGATTAATCTTTGGAAAAGTTCAATTTGTAATTAAAATAAATGCATATCTCCTACTCGTTGCTTTATCACCTCAAGTTTGTTCATTTTGTTGTCTGAATACTCTAACTACTCTGTATACCTACGTTGCATTTTTATTTATTTGCCCACCATATCTGCCGTTTTCTGATAGAAACATACTGAAGTTTGTCACTATGGCTGTAGATTTGTCAAATTCTGCTTCTAATTTTGTGAGGTTTAGCCTTGTGTATGCCCAGGCTGATTTTAGTTTTCTATCATTCATGATTGTTATATCTTCTTGATGAGTTTTTCCTTTTTTGAAGTTTCTTCCTTTATCCATATTAGTAATTTTTTATTGCATTCTGTTTTGTCTGGTATATTTGCAACCACTGGTTTGTTCCAGTTTGTTCCAGATAGAGTTTTTCTGGCATATTTTCTAGCCCTTTATTTTCACCCTCTCAGTATGGGTTTACCATAGACATGTCTATGGTAAGGGGCATATAGTGTATTTAGAAGTCCAACCTGATCATCTGTGTGTATTATCTGTTAAACTCATTGTGATGACTGATCTGTTTTATTTCTGACTACCATTGGAGTAATAGGGTTCCCCCACATTTTTATCTCTGTTTCAACCCTATACATTTTATGTTTCTTGCTCATTACTCATATATTTGTAGCATATGTACATTTCTTTTTTTTTTTTTTTTTTTGAGTTGGAGTCTCACTCTATCACCCAGACTGGAGCGCAGTGGCTGCTCCCGGCCACTGCAGCCTCAACCTGCTGGGCTCCGGTGATCCTTCTACCTCAGCCTTCCAAGTAGCTGGAACTACAGGCGCACACTACCACACCCGGCTAATTTTTTTTTTTTTTTTTAGTTATAGAAATGAGGTCTCGCCAAGTTGCCCAGGTGGGTCTCGAACCCGCGGACTCAGGCAATCCACTCACCTCAGCCTCCCAAAGAGTGGGATTACAGGCTGAGCCACCGAGTCCGGCTGTACATTTCTTTTCATGACAAAGGAGTTTGAAGTAGATTGTAACTACTGTGATACAACAGACAGAAGCGACCGAGACAGCTCTGGGGGCTTATGTGGGGTTGATTGAGAAGTAAGCTGTATAGGAGCAGAGCCCTCATCCTCACCCTGAGTGGGAGGGGCTGCACTTGGTCTCAGTCTTGAGGGGCTAGTTTCCGGGCACAACTGGTCTCAGATCTCCAGGAACAAGCCACCTGACCTTTGCAGAGCACCAGGTAAACAGCTGGTATCTACACTCTACATGACCGGATGCCAGACTTCTTGTTTATTTCTTCACTATAAAGGCTACTCTTATACTTGTCCTTAAAAAGTAAGAGTAATAGTTGGTACAGGCCCTGTCCTGTGATACCCACCCATGACATGTCCGGCAGAACATCCTGGTCCCTGCATAACCTTCCTTGGTTGAATGATCTAGGAGCCTGTGCTTTCTTTTCCTCCTGCTCCCTGGCTGAGATTTCCTCAAGTCTGTTCCTTAACCCGTTCCCTGTGTTTTTGATAACTGATAATTGTATGCTGAAATAATAATAGCATTCAGTTTACAATATAATAAATTTTACTTGTTAAGTTTCTTCTACATTTGCTCACATTCTTTTATAATACAATGCTTTTCACAACTTTCTATAACTTTGGCTACTTAATTACCCTGAAATATAGTGCATACTCATAATGTAGAAAAAATGCTTAAATTTTTGCTTTAAATGGCTAATTTCAAAGTAAATAACTTGCTTCTTAGCAGTATTAAATGGTGACAAAAGAGGTTTCTTTGGCTTTCTTAAGTATCACTAATGACTCAGCCTTTTATAAACGCAGTACGTTTCCATCATCTATGATCATTCTTTCTGATGCCTCAACTTTAGTGAGTAGAAGCCCCTTCAGACTAGCTTCTGGGTTTTCGATGTGACTCTTGATTTTTACATGCTTCCTTGCTTTATGGAATAGCAAGATTTTCCAAGATCACAGTATACCTTCCTTCCCCCACATAGCATCAGTCCTGCCTCCAAAGATCTATGGGGAATGGTGCTAGAGACCAAAATCCAGTCCTTGTTCCTGAGAATACATTACTTCTACATCATGTTCTGGCCAGACTTAGACAATAAATGAATATATACATTTAAAATCCTGAGCTTAAATCACTATCTGTACTTCAGTTTTAGCACTGAGTTCAATTTCTTTGATAATCTAATTACTTCTCTTTTGCCCTGAAAGTCTTGGTTGCTATTAACTCTCACATAATCACTCATTTGATTTATCCTACGATTTAAAAACTTTCCAAATAGCAACATTGCTATTACCACAGACATCAAAAGATATACCATCAAAGTATTATGATCTAAAGTCATTTTCAATGTCTTTTATTTTGTGGTATATCGTGTGTGTGTGTGTGTGTGTGTGTGTGTGTATGAAGATATACACACATATATAGTAATTTTTAAAATAAATTTTGAGCGGGCTTTGTACGTGCATGACTCATACCTTTCTATGAGGTGGCTTTTTAAAAAAAAGTGATAATTTACACAGCCATAAAGAATGACAAAATTATGAACTTCACAGCAACTTGGACGGACTTAGAATCTGTAATACTGAGTGATCTATCACAGAAACAAAGAACTGAGTATCACATGTTCTCACTCATAAGCGGACCTTGAACAATTATCGTAATACTGTAAGAAAAGGATTGGCAGTAGCGGGAAACTGCAGGGGGCTGATAGCTGGGAGGTGGGATTGGCAGTATTGGGAATCTGCCTGGGGAGGTGGGGGCACACCTCATCAACAAGAGTACCTGCATAATGAGCACTTGTATACCTAACCCTGAATTGTACCTAATACCTTTAAAATAAAAATTTTAAAAAGAAAAAAAGTGGTCGGGCTCGGTGGCTCAGTCTATAATCCTAGCACTTTGGGAGGCTGAGGTGAGTGGATTACCTGGGCCTGTGGTTTCGAGACTAGCCTGGACATCTTGGCGAGCCCTCGTCTCTATGATAAGTAAAAACGTAGCCAGGCATGGTAGTGAACACCTGTAGTTCTGGCTATCTGGAAGACTGAGGCAGAAGGATCGCCTGAGCCCAGCAGGTCAATGCTGGGGTTGCTGGGCGACAGAGTGAGACTCCAACTCAAAAAAAAAAGAAAAAAGAAAAAATGATATTGACTATTTCTATGAGAGAGATTATGTAAAAAATAAACTGTTTGAATTTCTGAAGATGCCTTTAATCTACCCTAATTCTTAGATGATTGCTTAACTGGCTATAAAATTCTAGGTTGCCAGCCATTTTTCATAAAGCTTCAAAGATATTTTATTATTAGCCGCATCTATTGTTGTTGATAAAAGTCATATTGCATTGGTGAGTGGTACATATTTTTTCCTTATTTTAGATGTTTTTCACTTTGAACATGTTTTTCTTTATTTGGTGCTTGAGGTATAATTTCAACCTGAGGACTCATGTTTTTCTTTCACTGTGAAAATGTGTCAACTGTTATCTCCAAGTACAGTAATTCTTCGTTTCCTCCATTTTCCCCTTCTGGCCTTCTTTTTAAAAATTTTTTAATTTTAAAGATGTAGGTACAATTCAGTGTTAAATATACAAATGTTCATTATGCAGGTACCCTTGTTGATGAGGTGTGCCCCCACCCCCAGCAGAATCACACTACTGACAATCCTTTTATTATAGTATTATGATAATTGTTCAAGGTCCACTTATGACTGAGAGCATGTGATACTCAGTTCTTTGTTTCTGTGATAGATCACTCAGTATTATAGACTCTAAATCCATCCAAGTTCATAATTTTGTCCTTCTTTATGGCTGCATAATATTCCATCGTGTATATGTACCACATTTTTTTAATCCAGTCCTCTTTGGATGGGGAGCACGGTTGGTTCCATGTTTTTGCTATTGTGAACAATGCTGCAATAAACATGCATGTGCAGATATCTTTTTCATAGAGTGATTTGAGTTCCTCCGGGTATATTCCCAGGAGGGGGATTGTGGGATCGTATGGAAGGTCGATTTTTAGATCTTTTAGGAATTGCCACACTGTTTTCCACAGAGGTTGTATTAGTTTACACTCCCGCCAGCAGTACAGAAGTGTTTCCCTTTCTCTGTATCCTCTTTGGCATCTGTTGTTTTTTGAGTTATTGAAGATGGCCATCCTGACTGGAGTTAGGTGGTATCTCAGTGTGGTTTTAATTTGCGTTTCTTTGATGACTGGTGAGGCTGAGCATTTTTTCATGTATCTGTTGGCTGCTTGTATGTCTTCTTTTGAGATGTGTCTGGCCTCCTTTTTAGACATCCATTAGGAACTCCCAACCTTCTAGAACCCAGCAAATCTGTGGCTGGGCCCTACTCACCACTTCATGTTTTCTTTCAAGTTTCACATTTACTATGATGTTCATCTTGCTGTTGAGTCAAACTTGTCTTTTAGGGTTTCTTTTTCTTTTTATAGCTTATCCTTTTTTCTGTATGTTTTAAACTGAGGTGGCATTAAATTCTGACTATTCTGCTACCTCTTTGCTCAAGTCACTAATGCTATTTTTTAAATTAACAGAAGTAAAATAAATTTCCAGTTTCTCCTTTATTCCAGAATGAGCACTGTACATTATTAATGGAATATTGTGTTGTAAAGCAAAGTCTTTTTAATTGTATATGGTATCCATATTTTTGTTTTTATTGAAATGTTAGCTATAAACTATTGGGTTTTTTTTTTTTTTTGTATTTCTTCTTATGAACAGGCATGGTGTCACATAATAATAAACATTGCAATTTCAATTAACTCATTTTTGTTATAAAGAATAAGCCATGGTTTAAAGATTATATTCTGTCATTTGTAAATCATAAATAATAAATATGTTCAAGAATTGTTTATTGAAAGACTGCCTACATTTTTATAAACTTAGATTTAATAATTAAAATAATTATGGTTACTTATTAAATTATAAGAAGAGATAATCAAATTTTATTTTATATCAATTATTCACAGTTATGATATAGTTTAGATATTTTAAGGTCTAAATGACATTACCTTATTTTTGTAAAAATCATTTTAAATAGGAAAATTGAACATAGTGAGGAAGAAAATAGCATGCTTCTCTATAACTGCATTCATTTGCTGTTTAAAAAGTCATTACTTTTTGTGGCCATATTTATTAGTTTAGTTATTCTAATTCTATTTAGAAACAGTGGTGAGACAGACTTTTGAAAAACAACACCAAATCAGAAGATTAAAATTAAAATTTTATGTATGAGAGTCAAACCATTAGTTCATTGAGTATAGAGACATTGTCCTGTTTTTTCTTTGACTTGTTCAGTCTATAGTATACAGTAACTGCAGAAACTAAATTTCAGAGGGGTTAAGTGGTCTTCCTAAGACCTGCTTTTATAAATTTTAAGATATATCTTAAATATTTAAACTCTGCCCATGAAATTTAACACATTGTTAGCAAAAAGCTAGTTAGTGGAAAATAAAGACCTAAGATTCAGTTTCCAGTTACCTTTCTGTTGTTCCATTACTGAGTAAATGGTAATTTTTATAAAGGAAAATAGGCTGCTTTAAAAATTTTTTAAAGTATAAACTAAAGCTATTTCATTCCCCTCCCATGTAAACAGAGGTTTTCTAGTAAATCAGGATATGTTTTAAAAAAACCACCAGCCTTTGACTTAAAGTGTTATTCTATATAAAGAAGATTGGTTCTGGTGGTGTCTTGCTGTGGTAAATTTTGAAAAGATGTCAAAAAAACTTGTCTTATTAGCTTTAAAGAAAGAAACCAAGATAAAACTAAAATAAAATTAAAAGGAGCTTTGACAACATTTCATCTCATGCTATTTTGGAAAAGAAAAAGTCCAAATGTATATAGTTAACCTTGTGTCTTGGTAGTAAGTCTGTAGACATTATCAAATCAATCTAAATTGAGTTAGGGTATATGTGGTAGGCAGAAACTGGTAGAAATTAGTTTATCTTCTCCAGACTCTTTCTGTTTTCTTTGTATAAAGTAGGATAAACTGGTTTTTAGACCTGATTAGGTTTCTTTGTTGCTTTTTACCCCTTCCCTTAAAAGTGCAAGGATTGTTCATATTGTGTTTGATTCACACCAAGAATTAGAACAGGAAGTCATTAAAAAGCCCTAGGCACACGTGTGGCATCTGTAACTATTATTGGAAAGATATGTTGAATGCAAAACCTGAAACATTTCCAAGTAAGGATAGAAACAATGATCCCTAATGATTTTAGTATCATTGGTTATAAAAAACAAATTGAAGCTAGGGACGATCCTCATGATAAACACACATGTGAGTGGCCTGGCCTGCTGAGATTCCTCCTTATTTTATTAACAGGATCTGTAGAAAATGCACTTCAATCCCATTAGACGAACAGTAAGGCTGCTGCGTGACTAATCTTAGTGGACATTTTAGGAGCTTGTTTATTTTAAACACCTATTGTTTCTTTTATTTAAATATACTCTTATTTCTTGGTTGGATTCATTTATTCATGGAGTTTTTCATTTCTAAGCTTAGATCATATTTGGAATATTTGTATAAAAATGCTTGTTTCATATAGCACTTTCTGAAATAATTTTGCTAATCTTCAAATTATCTATTTGAAGAAAAACAAAGACTTATTCATTACAAAAATGATTTTTGAAAAGACTATTATTTCATTGATTTTCATGCAAAGAATTATATGTGTATAACATATTATAACGTATTTGTTTATATCAAGGGTCTTCTACTAATTTGAACTCCTAAAAGTTGCTAACTGGTGAGCATGTTATCTAGTTCTAACCTGGTGGACTTGGAAGCAGAACTTAATATAGGCTTATATAGCTACTTAAGAAAAACCATCAGATGTCATCTATTGCCTATTGCGTTCAGAGTGAACTGTAACTTATCTTCATGGGAAATGGCTCTGCCCTCTGTATCATTCCTGGGGAAAATGCTGTGATCAGGTAAGCTCTTAGTAATCATGGCTGTCTGATGTGTTGAAGAGGTTTATTAAAACAGAACTGCAGCTGCGGCATAGTAGAGTCCTCTCAATCATCGTACATCACAGAGTCTACAAATGTTCAGAGTGTGGCTTTTCTTTAAGCTGTAAGTTGCCGGCTTTCCAATCTAATCCTTAATAACAACAATCTTCCAAGGCGCCATATTTTCCTAGGTCATTTAGACAAATGTTACTCTACATCAAAATATAATTAAATGATACATTATCAGTTTAAATTGCATTTTTTGGTGTATTGTTTCAGAATAATTGTGATTTATGGTGCTGCTGACTGCCTTTATAATTGTTAAATGTGCTGCAGCTCACTGAATGTTTTTAACTTTGCTCTAGTGCCCAAAGGCAAAAATTGCAATGGGTACAATTTTATAAATCAAACTCATTAATAAATAATTTTTTCATTATGACTCTGGAATAAAGAGAACCGTATCGGATGGTCTTTTTAAAACACTACCACTTATAATTTGATGTGACTTTAAATGGAACATTGCACATAATATATTGTAATGAGACCGCCTCTTTAACCCTATAGGTATTTTATACCAGATTTCAGGGTGAAGGAATGTTCAGGAGCTTCTACAAAGTCAGGCAATAAATTTTATCTTTTTTTTTTCTTTTGAGTCAGAGTCTCACTCTGTTGCCCAGGCTGGAGTGCTGTGGCATGCTCGCAACCACCCCAGCACCGACCTGCAGGTCTCAGGCAATCCTTCTGCTTCAGCCTTCCAAGTAGCCAGAACTACATGTGTGTGCTACCACGCCTGGGTAACTTTTTGATTTATTGTAGAGATGAGGTCTCACCAAGTTGCCCAGGCTGTTCTTGAACCTGTGGGCTCAGTCAGTCTTCTTACCTCAGCCTCCCAAAGTGCCGGGATTACAGGCTTGAGCCACCACACCGACCAAATTTTATCTTATACTGTTTTTTTTCCATTACATTTAGAAGTTCTGTGCTAGTAAACATTGGTTACGCATTTTTATAGATTTCTCCTCATTGCTCATGATGGAGAGATGAATTATTGAATGCAATAACTGAATGCTTCTATATAAAAAAAGAATGTTTACAATTAATATACAGAAAGTACATGTTAGCTCAATAACATCATAATTCACCCTTAAAAAGGAAAGGACAATCCCAAAGTGTACATTAAGAAACATTTATATGCCTATGGAAGTTTAATGTTTAACCTGTATCTAAGAAAATGAGAAACCTTACCTCTGTTTTAGACTGCAAAACTATTTTTATATTTACTATTTCTTTATAAGAAATAAATTAAAGATGTTGATCCCCCCAGCTGTCTTACTTTTATGAGAATTCCGAATAGACAATTTTTATGATATAATGGTGAAAACACCCAGGATACTCCAAAAGTAACATTTTCCTTGATCTCTACAGTTAAATGTTTTTTATAAACACATACTTTTGCTTTGCATTGAGCCATTCAAATTATAGGTCAAATTTTAATCATGATTGTAATCTTTATACTTAAAAAAATAAAAACTAATATTTATCTAATATAAATATTCATAAAATACCCCATGACAACAGTGAGGCACTACTTGTAATTTTTTAGAGATATGAAGCTATGTAAGAGTATTCCATTATGTGAAAATTTCAATTATTTGTATAATTAACAGTATACATCACAGTAATTAAATTTGTACAGTGTCCTATGCCTTATGAGAAACTTTTTTTCTTTAAATTTTCAATTTTGGTAACTCCATGATGCTGAATGGATCTGTTTGTAATTGCTTTGTAAAGATCTAAAAAATGGGGAATGAGAAAGCTAAAAATTTAAAATGTGACTGTAAGATAAAGAGCATGAATTACTTGAGATCTTGAATACTCTGAACTACAGTGCATGTTTTAAAGTTGTCTGGCTAACTGTAATTTCAGTAGGCTAATTTTTATAACATATAACAAGAGTCATGCTATTAATAACTTAAGTCAGTCAAAAGTATTGGTTATCAATGAACAAAATAATCCCTTTCATTAGTGATTGACTTCAAGAACATCTAAAACTTTTGGTTTATAAATTGTATCTTGTTATGTTAATTATCATTTCCATATTTAGGACCATATCCTAAGAGTGTATAGATTGAGTTCCATATCAGTTTCAGTTCAGTGAATGCTATTATAAATGTTAGCATACTTCAGATTTAGTATAGATAGTTTAGGACTTCCCAAAGTGTGTTGCACGGATTTCTAGTCCTCTAGAAGACCTCAGGTCAAACTAAAATTAGGAAATGCTGCACAATATATTCCCTTGATGGGGTTTACAATATAGCAAATCAAAAATTCTAGGAAGTATTTAGAATATAAGCATAAAGAATCAAAAGAAAGAAATCATAAAGAATTTTGTTTAAATTTATTTGACCACAGGATCCTTTTTGTAAGCATCATCTGCTAATATGTCATAGAAGACATTGTGAGAAATACTGTGTCATATCTCATAAAAAGCAACAAAAATCAACTCTAAATCTAGTTCACTGATTTCATGGTTTGGTTAATTAATTTAGATCGACAGGTGAGTAGGAAGGAAGAGTATTGCCATTTCTGAGAAATGTCTACAATCATTGTGTTTGAAAAAAACCTAGGAAATCAGAGATGGCTTCATTTGGGCCTTGAACAAATTAAAGAACTTTGACTGGTCTTGTTTTGTTCATCAGTTGAGGTTGTCAGGCAACCTCACTTTGAGTTCTCAAGTTCTGTATCTCAAGGCAGAGTTTTTGTTTATTTTTTTTTTTCCATTTTTATGAACCAGGGTCTATAATAAAAGATGGGTAACAACCATTCAGTCAATACCCTCATGCATGATACTGTCATTATTTTACTGGTGCTTGGTTTAATGAATGCATGCTTGTCTTTAGAGGCAGTCTGTGAGCTTCATTCATCACCATTCTCTCACTCTGTGAGTGATTGCTCTCACTGGAAGAAGCCAAAATTGCAGAGCCATCTGCTCCACCCCCTATATCTTGCTCTTAATGAAATGTTATGTGATTTCCAAGTAAATTTCCACCAGTTCAAAGATCTCTTAGAGAATGAGTGAGAGAGATGACTGAGAGATAATAGTAATGGAAAAGTGTGGGATGAGTAAACTCTTGGAGATTCTTTGATAGAGAACAGGAACATTAAAGAATAATGCGTATTTAAAAGAGACCGTTCAGTTGAATACCCACGTTGTTACTAATCTCCTTCATAGGCCTTGTTTTCCTACTTAAACAATAAGAGGCAGTTGGCCACAGGCATTTTAGTGTTGGGGTGGGAAGTACAAAAAGGAATGGGACACTTCATAACGTTAATGTCTCTTGTAGTGGAAAGTAGTTATTTACATCTGTCACAAATTAAACTCACCTAATCACTAAAATTTTACCCTTTGATTCTTGCCTTAATCATTAGGAATGACTCCATTGTGTTTTTAATCCCAGAGAATCAGTTTATGAAAGTGTAACATGCATGGCTTTCCAAAAAGGCATGTCTGTAATTAAGAGTGAAGTATAGTTTATTTATGAAAAGGTGCTTTTCCATAGTTAAATATTTACCCTGAACTAATTAGGAGCCTTGAGAATTTTAGTTAACAAGTTAAGGCATTGGAAACTCAGAATGAGTGTTTATAATTTAGCTTTGTTCCCTTTGTGAGATGTGACAGAGCAATTTAGTATATTAGGTTCACTCAGTGGCTAAGGCAGCATCATTCTTTATAATTTTTATTAATTGTACACTTTCCCTCTTATGTTTTCAGATGACAGTATTTTTTTCTAAAGATGGGGCCAGAGAGCCACCTTTTTTTCTTAGTAATTCTCTCCCCTTCCACCCAAATGAATGTTATTTTTTCCATTATGGTTCACTTAAGTATTCTGTCAAAGTAGAAATTTAAAGCAAATGTGACTTTATTAATTTAAACTTGTAGTATTTTGCTTGAATTAGTGGGTTTTTAAAAATCCGTATAGTATGTGATTGTAAAACATGTCTGTAAAGTCTTTGGCAGCATTTCCATCAAGAGCTGGGGTTTGTGTCCTTACTCCTTGAATCTGGACTAGTGTTAATGACTCACTGAGATCTAACAGCATGTAGCAGACATTGTGTGACTTCTGAAACCCTGTCAGGAAAGCTCACACAAAACTTTCACCTGATTCCATCAGGCACTCACCCTGGGGGAAGCCAGCTGATCCATGAGAATTCCATTACTCTGAGTCCAGCTAGCTGGAAAGCCCATGTGTAGATAGATGATCTAGTGGACCACCATAGAGAGCTCCCAAACTCCTAACTCATGGCTGGCATCAACTGCCAGCCAATGGAGACCCATCACGAGGCCCTGACCTGTGCAATCTTGACAGCAGCTCCCGCCTACAGCCTGCAGCCTTTCAAGAGACCCCAAGTCAGAGACTCAGCTCAGGCTTTCTGGAACCTCCGACCCACAGAACTTGTGAGATGTAAACATGTAAGCAAGTATACATGGTGTCTTATGCCACTTGGTTCTGGGACCATTTGCTATGCAGTAATAATAACCAAAAAAAAGTAGGTTCAATACATTGCAAAGGTTGTTCTTACATAATATGTTTAAAAGATAACTATGATTTTTAAAAATTATTTTATCTCAAAGAGCTAAACTGATTTTATTATTACCTTGTGTCTTAGTCTGTTTGTGCACTACATTTAGGAAAATACCTGAGACTGGGTAATCTACAAAGAACAGAAATTTGTTCCTCACACTGCTGAAAGTGGGGAGTCTGAGATGAAGGTGCCAACAGATCCGGTGTCTGGTGAGGGCCACTTTCTGCTTCCACTATAGCTCCATGCTGTGATGTCCTCACCTGGTAGACACAGAAGGGCAAAAAGAGAAAAAGGGCAAAAAAGGCTCAGTAAGTTCCCCGCAGCCCTTTTCTAAGGTGTTAATGCATTCATGAGGGTGGAGCTCTTATGACCTGGTCACCTCCCAAAGGTCAAACTTCTTAATACTGTTGCATTGTGGATTTGGTTTCTACATGAATTTTGGAGGGGACATAAGCATTCAAAGAGGTCGTAGCACCTTCTGAGAACAATCTTTAGAAATTCGTAATGTATTCTTCTAACTATATGTAAGTCAGTATGCGCTGATAATATTCATAAAATTTGTATTTCAAATAAAAAATTAATAAAATTATGCTAACAGGAAAATGAATGAGTTTATTTCTCCTTGAATTATAAAATCACAGGCCATTGGCTTAGTTTGTTAGAAAATTCTAAGAGATTTTATGCTCATACTTATATCCAGAAATCACCCATTTGCCAATAAGTTCAATTTGGTAAGCTGTGGTGTACAATTAGAACTCTTCAAGCCCTTACTCAGAGTCTTTTACATTTTAACTAGCATTTCTATCATAGAAGTAATGTATGCATATTCTTAAAACTCAAATGGCACACACACACAAAAAAGCAAAATTAAAAAATAAAAAATCAGCCCCCCTGAGGTCAGGCATGGTGGATCATGCCAATAATCCCAGCAATTTGAGAGGCTGAGGCGAGAGGATTGTTTGAGCCAAGAAGTTCAAGAACAACACAGGCAACATAGCGAGACGTCATCTCTACCAAAAAATCAAAACATTAGCTTGGCCTGGTGGTGCTTACTTGTAGTTCCAGCTACTAGGGAGGCTGAAGTGGAAGGATTGCCTAAGCCCAGGAGGTTGAACCTGCAGTGAGCTGTTATTGTGCTACTGCATTCCAGCCTTGGAGAGAGAGAAGCCAACTTAAAAAAAAAAAAAAGCCTCCCTGCCTCCTATTCAGTCCCGTGGGCAATAATTGCTAACAGCTAAGTTTTATATTTTACAAGGTAGCTATAATATTACTTCAAAATAAATTTCGTATGTACTCCCCTCTCTCTTGATTTGTCAACTTTATATAACACCTGCTTATAGATGAGGAATTTCACCTGCTTACATCCCTCCCACCTCCTTGCCTCCTTCTCTACTTCCTGACTGTTGCATATCATTTCCAGGCTAATGGTTATCTTCAGACTACTGGTTGCCTTTATGGCTTTCTATAAATAATATACTTAAACATCTACTTCTTGATTTACCTACCCTAGCCAATATTTCCTATTTTTTGACATGAAAAGAAAGGAATTAGAGTACTTTTTCTTCCATGAACATTTCCTTGGTTCATCACTCTATTGTCATAAGTCCATTATTATTTTTATCTAAAAATACTTATCCATTCTACTGTTGATGGCTGTTTGAATTATTCTCACTTTGGGATGATCAACAGTCCTGCTGTGAGCATCTTGCATGTGTCTTTGGTGCACAGATGTACACATATTGTTAAATCTGTACACAGTTTTTTAGTGACTTAACTAGCTTATACTGGTGCCAGTGGCATGAGGCCATAGGAGTTCCATATCCTTACCAGTAGTTGATATTGTTTGTCTTTTCATTTTTGCCATTCTGATGGGTATGTCGTGGTATCAAGTTAGAACTAACATGTATTTCCTTGATGATGAATGAGGCTGAGCAACTTTCCGTATGTTTCTTGGCCATGTGTTTACCTTCTTTTATGAAGCACTTATCTAGAGAAGTCTCTTGCCCACATTTCTGTTGGGTTTTGTCTGTCTCCCTCCTCTCTCTTATTGCTCTGTAGATTTTCTTTATATATTCACTAACAGAACCCTTTTATCGAAAGCATGAGTTATAGACATCTGTTTGTGCCTTGCTCTTTTCTCTCTCTCTGTGGTGTCTTTGGGTGGACGGTTATTTTTAATATAGTCCAGTTTCTCAGTCTTTATGGGCCATGCTTCTGTGTCCTATTTAATATGTCTTTCCCTAACACCAAATCGTGAATATATTCTTCTTTGTTATTTTTGAGAAGCATTATATTTTTTGCCATTCATTTAAAAATCTATAATCTACCTGAGATTTATTTTTTTTGTGGTATAAACTAGAGGTCTATTTTCACTTTTTTCATTTATTTATATATAATTAACCCAGCACCATTTTTTAAAAGAAAAATGATAAGTTTACTTATTCCTTTCCAATCTCTATCCCTTTCTTTCCTTTTCTTATTTTACTATACTGGCTAAGGACTATAGTACAGGGTTAAATAGAAATGGTGAGAACAGATATTCCCTCCTTCCCAATCTTTGTAGAATACATTCAGGTTTTCACCATTAAATATGATGTTAGCTCTAAGTTTTCTCATAGAATTCCATGGTTAGATTTAAGAAGTTTCCTTCTATTTCTAATATTCTGAGTTCTTAATCAAAAAAAGGAGGTAAGTGTTGTCAAATGCTTTTTCTATTTCTATTTCTCTTGTTCTGTTAACATAGTAAATTGCATTGATGGATTTTTGAATGTTAAATCAAGTTTGCATTCCTGGTATAAGCCCATTTAATTAAGATATATTAACCTTTTTTATGTTGCTAGATTTAATTTACTAATACTTTAAAAATACTTTTGCATCTGTGTTTATGAGGAATATTGGTCTCTAGTTTTCTTTTTTTGTATATCTTACATGGGCTTGGCTTCATGGGCATGATCTTATCAAATGAGTTGGGAAGTGTTCTCTTCTTCACAGTGACTGAAAGGGTTTTTATAGGATTGGTAGTATGTCTTTCTCAAATGTTTGAGATATAGTCATCTGGGCCTAGAGTTGTTTCTGTGGGAAAATTTATAGTTATAGATTAAATTTCATCATATGAAATAGAGCCCTTTAAATTCTTTCTTTCTTATCAGATTCGTGTTGGTAATTAGTGTCATTTCAAGGAATATGTTAATTTCATATAGATTGTCAACTATATTGTCATAAAATATTGTCCCTTTGTTTTCTTTTACTGTCTGTGGAATCTGTAGTGGTGTTCTTTCTTTCATTTCTGATATTGACATTGTGGCTCCCTTTATCCACAGGGGATACATTTCAAGACCCTCAGTGGATGTTCAAAACTGTGGCTAGTACCAAACCCTATATATATTGTTTTTTCCTACTCATACATACCTATGATGAAGTTTAGTTTATGAATTAGGCACAGTAAGATTAACAATACTACTAATAAAATAGAACAATTATAGCAATGTACTGTAGTAAATGCTCCCTGCTCTCTTTCCAATAATTTATTGCAGAAGAGATTACTATAAATGTCTTCAGACCAATAAACTTGAACCCTTTGCTTTCATGAACAATATATTATAATTAATCTCTTTCAGGAAAAGTTAAAGATTTAAATTAGAATTATAACCATAAGAGAAATTGAATCGAAGTTAAAATAGATCCATTTTTCCAAAAAAGAGGAAGAGAAGATACCAGACTGTCATGTAGTAATATTCTCCCAGATCCTCAAAGGGCACACACTCTCAGTGGCATAAAAATGGTTCCAAAGAATAGAAAAAAGAAAAGAAAATACTCTCCAACTACTCTTGATAGCATAAAAATGGTTCCAAAGAATAGAAAAAAGAAAAGAAAATACTCTTCAACTTCTCTTGGTATTCAGAGAGCCTTAATACCACAACTAGATAAGAAAGGGTGAATTATAGGCTGATTTCACTTTTAACAATCAGTAGTACTATAAGACAGAGAACATGATGGCTCTAAGCACCTGAGCACACTTCTGACCACGCCCCTCATGGATTCTCCATATTGTCTGGGCCTCCTCTTTTGTCTCTCTTACTCAGTCTTGTCATGGGCTTTTCTATTTTATTCTTTTTTGAGGGACCAATGTTTGGCCACAAAATTGATGATTTCAAGTGTGGCTGTATTTTCTATTCAATGTTTATATATTTATGTTTTCTCTTTTATTTCTTTAGGCTTATTTTTTTACATTTTTTACCTCCTTTTTACTGCTTAAACACATTTTAATGTCTTTATTATTGAAAATTTTAAACATACACAAAAATAGGTTAGAATAATGAAATCCCACGTATCCATCAACTGGTTTCCATAACCAGCCACATATTGCCATCTTGTGTTGTCGATTCTTCCTCTTTTTAATTTTAATTTAATATTGCAAAGCAACTTTCAGAATCATGACATTTATGTGTAAATACCTCAGTACGTTATCTGTAACAGAAACTCTTTTTCTTTTTTTTTTTTTTTGAGTTGGAGTCTCACTCTGTTGCCCAGGCTATAGTGCAGTGGCACGCACACTCATGGCCACACCAGCATCAACCTGCTGGGCTCCAGTGATCTTTTGGCCTCAGCCTTGCAAGTAGCCAGAACTACAGGCATGCTCTACTATGCCCAACTAATTTTTTGATTTATTCTAGAGACGAGGTCTCACCAAGTTGCCCGGGCTGGTCTCAAACCCGCAGACTCAGGCAATCCACCTCTGCCTCCCAAAGTGCTGGGATTACAGGCTGAGCCACCGAGGCCAGCCCAGAAACTCTTAAATGTAATCATGATGCCATCATTACACCTAAACAATTAATAAATAATTCTTTAAAATTTGATTTTAAAATGATTTGAAAATTTTACCCCGTCGCCGGGCTCGGTGGCTCAGCCTGTAATCCCATGCTTTGGGAGGCTGAGGTGAGTGGATTGCCTGAGCCCGCGGGTTCAAGACCCGTCTGGGCAACTTGGGGAGACCTCATCTCTACAATAAATCAAAAAATTAGCCGGGCATGGTAGCGCGTGCCTGTAATTCTGGCTACTCGGAAGGCTGAGGCAGAAGGATCCCCGGAGTTCAGCAGGTCGAGACTGCGGTGGCCGGGAGCGGCCACTGCACTCCAGTCTGGGCGACAGAGCGAGACTCCAACTCGGAAAAAAAAAAAAAAAAAAAATTTCACCCTGTCCATGTTGCAACTTCTTCAAATGTCTCAACAAAATTTTTTAAGAGTTAGTTTATTTTCAGTAGAATCAAAATGTGCCCACATGTTGCTTTTGTCTATTATGACTCTTAAGATTCTAATAATTGTCCTTCCTCTCATTTTTAAAAAATTTTAATTGCTTTGAATTTTGGAATAGATCAAATGTTTGTTTTTTGTGTTTTTTTTGTACATAATCCTGCATTCTGGAATTAGTAGATTACTACCTTGTGGTATAATGTAAGTTGTTTCTTCAGTGCCTGGATTTTCTGTAGATAGATCTAGAGGCTTGATTACATCCAAGATAAGTTCCACTGGCAAGAATCTTTCATAGGTGGTACTGTGAACTTTTGAACATTATGCCAAACTTTCCAGTTCTGTTTAAAATACCTTATATCTTTTAGTCTGTAATAGCTGTCAGTTATTGAGAGAAACACATTAAATTCTCCATTATGATGGCAGATTTGTCAATCTCTTTGTAATTGTATATAACTTTTATATTCGAAGGCTGTATTGTGAGATACATAGGTTCGTAATTGTTATATCTTTCCCTGGATTGTTCTTTTTGTCATTATTTAGTTAATGGCCTTTTAATTCACTAAGAATATTTTTTGATTTAGTCTATTGTGTCTGATATTAACATAGCTTGCTATGTACAAGATTTTTTTTTAGTTAGTATCTACTAATATAACCTTTCGGTATTGTCATGTTTCGATATGTCTCTTATCTAAAGATTTATATAGATAAAGACATTCAGTATCATTGAGTTTTATATTTTTAAACTGAAATCCTCTGCTTTTAAGTATTCTTTCATCTAAAAAAGTGAAAACCTTAGAGATTGTTTCCTAAAACAGAACATACCCTTATTCAAACAAAATACTTTTAACCACAAATCAAGTAAGGTTATTTTCATATAAAAATGGTTGCCATTACAAAGTATTGTTCTATATTATATCATATTATAAATATAATTCATACTATGATTTTCTTGCTTTAAATGTGTCCACATTACAATTTCTTTCTTTCCCTTGACATTTACATGTTTTACCAATAGCTATTTTTGTTTTCACATTTTTGTACTTCTTGTCTTCAAGTTAGCATTAATTAAATTATTTTAGGTATTTATCATTTTTTTTTTTTTTTGATTCAAGCTCTCTCTCTGTTGTTCAGTCTGGAGTGCAGTGGCATGATCATAGCTCGCTGTAGCCTCAACTTCCTGAACCCTTCTACCTCACCCTCCCAGGTAGCTGGGACTTACAGGTATGGGCCAACACGCCTGGCTAATTGTTTGATTTTTTTTCTTTTAGAGATAAGGTCTCATTATCCATGTGCTTGGCCTCTATCAAATTGTTGATCCTAAAACCTTTGCTACAACTTTATATTGAGTGTATATTTACATTTTAATTATATGTAAAGTGTTTTATTTTTTGTATTCATCCCAGGAATGAAACATAACAATACATTTTTTTCATTATTTTCTCATATTTGCAAATTGGGTTGAACTGATGCAAATTATTATTCTATTATTTATGTAATACATCATACTCTTAAGGAAGCTTTAAAATGTGTTCTGGCCAGGCTTGGTGGCTCAGCCTGTAATCCCAGCACTTTGGGAGGCCAAGGTGAGTGGATTGCCTGAGCCTATAGGTTCGAGACCCACCCAGGCAGCTCTTTACAATAAATCAAAAATTAGCTGGGTGTGGTAGCACATGACTGTAGTTCTGACTACTTGGAAGGCTCAGGTGGAAGGATCACAGGAGCCCAGCAGGTCGAGGCTGCATGGTTGGGAGCATGCCACTGCACTCTAGTCTAGGCAACAGAGTGAAACTCCAACTCAAAAAAAAATGTGTTCAGAATTGTTGATGACTGAAAAGAACCTGGAAAGAGTGCTGGAAAACAGTGAAAGATCAAGTTCATTGCCTTCTAGAACTTGTGGTGATGCTGCTATTAATAGAACATATTGCTTTGTTGGTCATATTGCTTTATTGGTAGGTGCAGATTAATATCACTCAGTATAATTTCCGTCCTTCAAGTGAAGGAGAGCTGGTCTAATTAATTATGGCATTTCTCATCTCAATTAATTTGTTATTTTAGTGAAGATGTCAACAAGTCCTATTGGTTTTTCTCCCAGGTGACAGTAAACATTACAAAAATAATACACTTTACAGAATAGGTATTGAAGTACAGCTCTTCAGAAAGTCATATACTACAGACATACGAGGGGCAACCCAAAACACTGGAATTATCTTTTAGAGGGAGGGCCCCTTGTAGTATAGGCTTTCCCAACTACGTAAGTGTTCTAGGAACCCATCAGCATTGTTGTGAGAGGCTGTGTTTGGCTTCAGTGAATTTTTTTTGGAGATTCTTTCAAGTGTGTTTGCCCATTTTATGATGGGTGATTTATGAGTGCACCTGCCCACACGGTGCTGATTGTTCAGCAGTTTTTGATCAACAACAGCATGATTTATGTGCCCAACCCTCCCTTTTCACCCATTCTCACCCTGAGTAATTTGTTTGTTTGTTTGTTTGCTTCCCTGGATGAAAAAAGTTCTCAAAGGGCAATATGGAAGAGGTGAAACAAAAAAACGGCAGAAGCACTAAAAGGCATCAAAATCCATGAGTTCAAAACTGTTTTGAGCAGTGGAAAAAGCATGTCGATAGATGTATTGCAACAAACGGAGAGTGTTTTGAAGGTGTCTGTAGTTTAAACATGTGAGAATAAATACACAATTTTTTATAAATACATTCCTGTATTTTGGGGTCCCCCCCAGGAACATTCTAAGTGGGATTTCTATGGCCACTCTACGTTCCATGAAGATGAACATGAAATGTTACAGGAAGTAAATGTGGCCTACCTGGGCACAGTCACAGAGACCTCAGAAACTGAAGGCATCCAGTTGCGTCTAGGTCTATAAGATTTGAGTTGCTTCTCCATCATTCAGTTTTGTTCCAGTGAATACAGTTTGAAACCTTAGTTACTATGACCATACATTGATTATTAGGTATTTTTATGTACTTTTCATGTTTTAAAAGTAATTAATTCCTTGCCACTCCATATATTTCATGGCAGGGGGTGGCTCTTGGGAGATACCCCTAAAGTGTGGAGAGAGAATAGTATCCTTTCAATGTGGGGTCTGATGCAATGGAAGGAAAAGATCTAATAAAATGGAAGGAGAGATTTTGGGCCAGCCCATTGCTCCACCACCACTGTAAAGTCCTGAAGGAATAAGCTCAGGAGTGCAGGTGTGACTTGTCCTCACAGCCAGCCCCTGCAAGAACTGGGGCGAGTCAGTTTGTAGAATTCAGGGAATATAGCAACTCAGGCCAGATGCTTAGAGCACTGTGCCATCCCTTCTGGCACATTGTGAAGCATGATGTTGTAAATGCAGCAGATAATTGAAATTTAGATTTTAGATACTGGCGTTGTTTGCAGCCCTCCTCTGGCTCTTGTTGCTGAGAGTCTGAGAAGTGTATTTAACAGTTCCTATTGGTGCAGTTGCTATCAAAATTAATTAAGCATTTTTTTTCTTTTTCTCATGTTTTTTAAAAACTCTTCTTTGATGAGAACAACATTAATAATAAAAACAAGGAAAAGTGTCTGAACTTAAAAGTGCATCCAAACTGAAGATGGAAATATTCTATATTTTGGAAAATAAAGTTTTAAGCTCCCTCTCCTTTTTTTCCCCCCAAATATCAGCTTTAAAAAATTTATTTTTCCTCCATTGATTAAAACTGCCTTTTAAAACCATCTTTCTTTGTCCATCATATTATGTTATTTCCATAAATTAGCTACTCCATTTCTACTTTTTATACCAGTCAAGTTGCAGTGGTCCTCAGGATTCATTCAATGAGACATGGGACTTGACTTTTTATCACCCTCCCAACCCCTTAGCTTCTTATAAAAGCCATCAAGCATGGCATTTGATCTGTAAATTTTCTCTTCTTTTCCTTGCTCTTCAGTATTATGGACAAAAATGGTACTATTGCAAAATGCAGGTTCTCTACATTTTGTAAAGCCTCTTTTTATGGTAGGATTATCTCAAATGAGAGTAATGAAGGAGGTACAATTAAGAGTTTGTTGAAATGATATTGCTTTATTCAAATTAGAGGAAAAGTAAAAAAGTCTGTGAAGAGTGGTAGTTTGAATAGGGCAGTCAACCTGGAATGAATGTCACTATTTCATCAGTGTTAGTATTACACATTTCACATGGTAAAATAACATCAATAATAATGTCATCAAGAAACCTAGCTCTACCAGGTTTGGAGTGACGCTGTCCGCCACAGCTGCTCAGACAGAATGGATATCATGTATCATTCCATATGGCTGTCCTGTGTTGACTAGAAGTCATACCAAAGAAATTCTTAAAGTGCATCTTCAAATGTGACTGGCGTCACAAGGACACCGGGACTAAGCCAATTAATTATTCTAGTCCACAGCTATTTGAATTGAGAGCTATTTTTGTGCAAAGGCATCCCGATGAATGTGAGTCTAAGAGACAGATAAATGGCAGCCCACTCTAAGGTGTTTGCTGCTGCAAACCAGATGACTACTGAGTTTGCACAATGAGACCATAACTCCTGGGCACTCACCAGCCTTTCCAGTGACTGACCGCACACGGAGATATCATCATGAGCACCCTCATGGAAACTGAGGATAGGATCGTGATAGATGCACACCCAGCGATGCATTTGACAGCCGTGCAGAGTAAGTTCCTTCAGAGGGAAAGAAGAAAATTTGACAGAGTTTGAGCTTAAATGAGGAAATCAATTAAGATAAGACAAGATGTCTAGTTGCATGAGCATTGAGGATTGAATTATTCAGGTGGACGGGAAGAAAATAAATAGATTACTACACTGCTTTATAAGATAATAGGGTAAAATATGATAGGCTGGGTTTGGGGAATGACTGACTTGCTTTGAAAAATAATGGGGACAGTGGTGGGAAACGATGGGGGGGTGGGAGGGATAGGGGAAGGGATTAATGGCAGTTAATACCTGTCTGGGGATGGGGGGACACTTCTTATCAACAAGGGTGCCTGAACGAGACATATTTGTGTACCTAACCCTTAACTGTACCCCTCAATATCACAATAAAAAAAATGTTAAAAAAAAAATTTTAAACATAAAAAAAAAGAAAAATAATGGGAAAGAAAACCATCCAATTTTGCTCATTTTCACACTGTTTGGACCACAACCACATGAAGAGGAAAAGAAAACACCGATAATGAAAACTTAACCCACAATTTCACTATTGTTTTTGGGCCAAAAGTCTGGGAACAGAGTGAGACAAATTCATGTCATATTCATTAAAAGGGTTCCTGACTCAGTCTCCCCTTTCTCATCCTCTTTTTTTTTTGAGTTGGAGTCTCACTCTGTCGCCCAGACTGGAGTGCAGTGGCCGCTCCCAGCCACTGCAGCCTCGACCTGCTGGACTCCGGCAATCCTTCCACTTCAGCCTTCCGAGTAGCCCGGAATTACAGGCACGCGCTACCATGCCCGGCTGATTTTTTGATTTATTGTAGAGATGAGGTCTCGCCAAGTTGCCCAGGCGGGTCTCGAACCCACGGGCTCAGGCAATCCACTCACCTCAGCCTCCCAAAGCGCGGGATTACAGGCTGAGCCACC
>CAUYQG010075664.1:0-15779 GCA_963574415.1 Tarsius wallacei | reverse complement strand
GCCCGGCTGATTTTTTGATTTATTGTAGAGATGAGGTCTCGCCAAGTTGTCCAGGCGGGTCTCGAACCCGCGGGCTCAGGCAATCCACTCACCTCAGCCTCCCAAGGCGCGGGATTACAGGCTGAGCCACCGAGCCCGGCTGCTATAGCTTTTCTAAGCATTTTATTAGTTGTATAAGCAAAGTTGCTTTGCTTCTCTGAGCCTCACGTCCTTGTTTTAAGAGAGGGAATAATAGATTCTACCACCTAGATTAGTTATGTGTTAGAACGTTATGTCTTTCACTTTCAACTGTATAATATCAACATATTGTATGATTGATTCCACTTTGCAGATGAGGAAATTGAAGTTCAAGGAGAGTGAGGCTGATGGGGACAAAGTCAATGGAGTGGCCTGGGTTCTTTGTTCTTTACATGGGTGAGACCACCTCCTACTGGAAAAGTTGAGAATGCCAAGTACTCACTTTCCCAGCCCCCTTGAAACTAGGCAAGACACTTCATGTAGGCCCCAGAGACCAGAAGCACTCCATCTGACTTCTGAGCTCATCAGAACAAACATCTAGCATTACAAGTGTTCATTCCATAGGCATTTGCTGAAACCCTTCTAAGGGCCTGGCTCTGTGTTACATTCTTTGCAAGCAGTACATGCATGTAGCAACTCTAAGTGGTCTTGAACTTGGGTGCACAAGGACATCACTTTGGAGCTGCGGTGGCCATCTTATGATGAGCCTTAGAATGTAAAGCCAAGACATCAAGGATGACAGAATGAAAAGACGGGAGATCCTGGTGCCCTTGATGAAGAGGCTGAGTGCTGCTTCCTTCTCAGAATCACCTGTCTCCTGACCACTCGCTATGTGAGATAATGAAGTAACTTCATGCCAAGGCAACTTTCAGTCAGTTATTTTACCTGCACCTCCTTACCAATGAAAACAGACAATTCGTTCTTTGCCTCCACAAAACTCATGCTCTAGAGAGAAGAGCAACATTAGAATGCAGAGACGTGCTGACTCCCCTACCCTTTCTGAAGTTTTCTGCTAAAAATATCACACCAGGTCTTATTAAAGAGCAATTCTGTCCCATGAGACCCCCTCAGGCCTTCTAAGCCCTACTTGGGGTCTTCCTCTCTCCACACAAGACTCAGCCTAGGCTCCACTAATGGGAGTAAAAACAAAACCAGAATATCCCTGAACTGGGGTGCAGGATCCCCGAGTTCTCGTCCCTTCTCTGTTACTGACTCACCTTGTTGTCAGGTAAGTGTCCATGGTTATCTATTGCTATGTAGCACATGGCCCCACAGGACAGAGACTTATAGCATAACTTATTATTATCTTTCACAGTTCTTGGGGTTACCTGGGCTTAGCTGGGTGGTTCTCACTTGGGTTTTCTCATGTGGATCCAGGCAGAGGCTGTCAGGCTTGGTGAGGCTATCCATCCACAATGACTGCCACACTTACGGTGTCTGGGCCCCAGGACTCCTCCATGCAGCCTGAACATCTTATATGATAGCTTGGGGCTCTGAGAGGTGGGAAGCCAAAGCTGCCAGGCCAGTAAGGGCTACACTTGCCTCTGACACAGCATCTGTATCTAGAGATGGCTTCCACCAAAGAAGACACGGACCCACCCACATTCAAGGGAAAAGAGAAATAGATCTAGCTCTTAACTGATAGTGACAGGGTCAAGGTCACATTGCAAAGGAGCATGTGGGATGGTCCTTGGAGCATCCTCGGACAACACAACTTGCTGCAGTGGAGCAGAAGAGCCAAGTGAAGCCTTTGGCTTTCAAAGATTCAGAGACCTTCTGAACCTTGCTGGGAAGGACTGGGTAGAGGTGGAGGCTGCCGGTCTGCATTTTCCAGAAGGCTCTCCAGGAAGAAGGGGAAGGAGGGCTGGAGGGGATAGTATATAGCATGACAATGTTGTTTTGAGTCACCCTAAGCTGGTTTCAAATCCCAACTCTCTCATTGAGAACTGGGTGACTTTGAGGCATCACGCCACCTCTCAGGGACTCTGTTACTTCATTGTGTATCTAAAGGAAGCCAAGAAGGTAAACACTACCTGTGAAACTGCAGTGTGTCTATGCCCGCAGTGTATCCAGGCCTGTGGAAGGAAGGAATGCCTGAGTGGGTGAATAAGTAAACAAGTCAGTGATGATCCTGTTTATGTCTGCATTCCCAGAGTCCAGCATGATCACTGCAGGTTTGTTGAATGACTGAGTGAACAGAGATCCTCTGGGGACATCACAGCCTCTGCTTATTCCCAGTCAGGTGTCGCCTCCGCTCCCACCCTAGGAATCACATGCCCAGTTCTGGGGGTATCTGGGCTCTGCCCTGAAACACTGATTTCAGGAGCGACTGACCTGACTCTCAAACACCAGACAACCGACAACAACAACCCAGGAAGGGATCCCGGGGCCGACACTGCTGGCAAGTTTTGGCTGCCACCACCAAGGGGGAACGAATTTCTCAGTGACTCCAGCTGCATGCCCAACTGGGAGAAGAATACGTCACCTTGGGTGACAATTGCTGATCCCAGGAATGAGGAGAGAGGCAGAGGCAGGGGCAGACATCAGGAGGAGAGCGCATTTGAGGTGACTGAAGCCTAGTTAGGTCGCCACTGTTCACATGGAGAGTTAGGCGAACAGTCTCAAATTTGGGTCGTTTGTGTATTACTGTCTTTAGGATTTTTCTTTTTCTCTGTATCCCATTTTTACCATTGTAAGTGTAATATTTTTAAATCGATAGACTTTACACTCTTGATACATTTAGCTCTGAGTGCAGGAGCTGCTCCCGGCTGAGCTGAGATGGAGTTTCGTCTGCCAGAAATACACCACAGCTTCTCTTCTGGAATTGGTGAGGCTGGGGCAGGGGGCAGTTGTCCCCTCCCACGATCATTGGATAAGTGAGCAGCACAAGGACTCCCCCACTTCCTCAGCCCCTACCCCACACGTACTCCCCACTGACTTCCAGCTGGGGAGAAGGGGAGGGACCCTGTCTGAGCCTGCCCTCTTCCCTGCAACCCTGCCAACAGAGTTCATAATTCACCTTCTCCAGGAAGCCCTCCCTGACCACAACACAGTGCAATGAGCAGAGCACAAACTGTGGAATCAATTGGGTCAATAAGCAAGCTGGCTCCCAGCTCAGTCACCCACTAGCTTTGTGACTTTGGACAATTCATGTCACCTTCTGAGTCCCATTTTTCCATCTATAAAATGAGGATCATAAAGGGGCTTTTCTAGTGGGCATCTGAGATGTTTGTTGGCCCAGCACTCCTTCCCCACCTCTTGTGACGTCATTCCACATTTTTGCAGAGGAGACACTGTCCCCCACTACCTGTTTTGTGTAACCCTGGTGCCCAGTCCTAGTACCTTGTCGTTTCCTGTCCACAGGTCTGGCCAGTCCTAGTTCCCCAGATGGCTGGAACTAGGGTGAGGCAAGTCAGGAGCCTAGGGCACAGAAGCTAAGGGACACTCACTCTTGTGCAAATCTCGGGCCCTAGACACCTTGCTCTTGGGGAGCTGCCCACTCGGGGGTCTTGAGGTGTCCCCAAGTGGGGGGACTCGCTGTGCTGAGATGCCTTATTCACCTCACCCTAATCCTAGTGCTGGTTCAAATTCCCTGCTAAGAGTGATGGGTCTGACCCAAACCAGCCCGGTCAGAGACACTTCCTAGGATAATATGTAGGTTCTGGTTGAGACATTTTATCTCTTTCTTTATAGATTGTGACTCCAGAACTGCTGACCTCTGGGTCCCCTTCTCATGTAGAAAGCTCACCACAAGAGAGAATAAAGCCAGGTAGAGACAACAATGGGAATCTGATGGCATTGTTAAGCTCCTGAACCCAGTTTTTCCCACGGCCAGCTTTACCCTTGTCCCTCCCAGTTATAAGATCTGATTTGTTTTGTTCAATCTAATTTGAGTTATATTTCTGTCTCTTGCAACCAAAGAAGGCTGACTGATAAAACCTAAGTCACAGAATTGAATTATCTTAATCTACTTTTCCTTCTTAGATAGTTGGATTGGTTTCTTGAAGTCTTTCTGTCCTGAAGACTAATTTCTGGGACTGGAGTGTGGAAATTTAGGATCTAACACAAGAGGCATCCTTGAAAAACGGGAAGGGGAAGTGGAGAACCTTCTGAAGATGTGAAGAGAAGCATAGGGAAGAGAAAGAGTGAGAGAGAGACTTGGAAGGACCAGGACCAGAGTGAAGGTGCTATCTAGATTCCTGAGAAGAGCATTTTCAGCCCCATAACTCAGGCCAATGCCTAGAAGGTGATGAAGAAATTCTGATAGAAAATTCCAGTATATTGGGGAGAGCCCATGTGTGGAACACACTGCCCCTCCCTGACGAATTTATAATGACTTCTCATTATAAAGTCTGGAAATGCCTGATACTCACTCTCCCAGCTTTCCTTGCAGCTAGGGTTTGGGCATGTGACCCAGTTCTGGCCAATGGAGCCTGAAAGGAAGTCTTCTGGAAAAGTATTTTTCTCCTTGATAAAGAGTCTTACAAGGAGAAATTGTGCTTGGTGTCTTTAAAGAGGATTTCATGCAGATATGATGCTTGGAGCTGTGGCAATCATCTTTTCATCATGAGAGACAAGATGGGAAGACTGAGTGTTTGATAATAAAATTATATTAGTTAAACTACTGATTCCACCAGCACTGCTGTTGCCCTATTCCAGACTTCTTGTGAAACTGAGATAATAAGGTTTCCCCCTTTTAAAAAATAAAATTTAAAAGTTAGACTAGTTTGATTTTTTAAATTGTGAAGATAGTAGAGAGAGCTCCTATATACCCCATCTCCAGTTTCCCCTATTATTAGTATCCTACATTGATATGGCACATTTGTTATAATTAACAAACCAATATTAATACATTACTATTTAATAAAGTCCATACTTTACTCCGATTCCTTTGGTTTTGACCTAATGACCCTTTTTTGTTCTAGGTCTCATCCAGAAGGCCATGTTATA
The DNA here is from genome assembly GCA_963574415.1 of Tarsius wallacei. Lineage (NCBI taxonomy): Eukaryota > Metazoa > Chordata > Mammalia > Primates > Tarsiidae > Tarsius > Tarsius wallacei. The sequence goes on along the minus strand of CAUYQG010075664.1, from coordinate 10,811 downwards.
CTTCGTTGCCGTGTCTCCTTGGGTTCCTCTTGTCTGAGTTTCTCAGACTTTCCTTGTTTTTAATCACCTGGACAATCTTGAGGCATCCTTGTCTGGTAGATGCTCTCTCAATGGGGACTTGTGTAATGTTTTTCTTGTGATTAGAATGGGGCTCTAATCCTTTTGAGGAAGGCCACGGAGGATCACCTCCGATCAAGGGAACATGCTCGCAGCATGACTTACCACTGCTTAATCCCTTATCTGAAGTTGTGTCTGCCAGAAGGTTTCTTCATTGTAAAGTTGATCTCTTCCCTCCTTTTGTTACTTCTTCTTTGGAAGGCTGTCACTAGGCACAGCCCACACCAAGAAGTGGGGAGTTATGCTTTACCTCCTTGAGGGAAGAGGAGCCACACAAATTATTTGAAGTCCTTCTGCCTGTGAGAGTTATCTGCTCTTCCTTCATTTATTTATTTACTCATTCAGTCATTTATTTATATCCGATACTCAATCTGTTACTCAAATTGGCCTAGCTCTGGCCATTGGGAGCTCTGGTTCAGTTGGCTTCATATCTCTTTAACATAGCCCCATCGGAGTGAGGGTTTTTTCCCAGATCTTATTTTCTATCACTACAGGATGCTCCAGGCTCATCTTGCATATTTCTGCCCCAGGATTCCACCATTTCTCCAAAGATCCCTGGTCCATTTTACTAAAAAATGATATTAGAAACCAAGATCTTGGTGGTAGGTATGATTACTGCAACTGGAGAGGCCCCTCCTTTTAAGCCACTTTAAATCCAGTATTTGGTTTCTTGTGATTGAAGGTGTATTAGCTGATTTGTCACAAATATCTGGGTGGATGCTGTATACCATACAGCTCAGAAGCCGAACAAAAAGAACACGAGCTAATATTTTTACACAGTGGGCTAAGATAACACTGTAAGGTGTCCTTTGGCTCCTGACTGGTATAAGTAGGATCCAGAAGTGCCCCCACGCCCTTTGGGAAGTGGAGGAGGGACATCTTATTAAAGGCCTCGCTGCAGGGAGGGGTGATGGCATCTTGTATCCAGGGTCTATAGCAGGGATCCTCAACTCTCAGACTATAGCCAGCTAAGAACCAGGCCACACAGCAGGAGGTGAGCTGTGGACAAGCAGAGCTCCATTTCTGCCAGATCATCAGGCATTCGATTCTTACAGAAGTGTGAACCCTATTGTGAACTGCACGTGTGAGGGATACGGGTTGTGAGTTCCTTATGAGAATCGAATGCCTGATGATCTCCCCCTGTCCTTCCCATCTGTGGAAAATGTGTCTTCCATGAAACCAGTCCCTGATGCCAAAAAGTTTGGGGACTGCTGGTCTATAGTATGGACTATACAAGTGGAGATCAAATGGGGATCTCAGCAAGCCCCCAGAGGACCTAAATCACTTGCAAGAGCTGAAATGAAGGTCAGCAATGGGATATTATTGAACTTCCCTGAAAGCAGTCATTGTGCATTTCTCATGCTGAAAGAGAAGACCAGATGTTAAACCAGTGATCAATGCCCAGTAGTGGTGAACATTTTTCTTATTTTTCTCTAACACTGTAAACTGAATTCTACCATGTACCAGTAGATCCAATCTCTTATATGATCATTTACAGATACGTTGTGAAGGGGAATTTTCTCTCCCCAACTGAACTGAGTTTGGGACAGAGAACAGGGCAGGTACTCAATGGGCTTGTGAATCAAAAAACTCAGTTCAGGAACCAAGTGGAGCAATGAGGGAATGATGAGCAATGATGTCCCAACATTGTGGGATAGTGGAGGGGTACTGAGTAGCTAGAAACCTTGCCTTGAGACCTTGTGCATACAAGCCATGAGTAGTGCCACTGAGCTCTAATCTGGGAATCAGCACCAGGAGTCTTGAACAGCTCCCCAAGTTTCTGCTAAGAGAAGACTTCTTCTGGCCTTAAATTGAGGCTGGTCTTCTAGGTCAGACCTTCCCCACAAACCTAATCTCATTTGTCAGCTGATTCTGTCATAATCCTAACCCCAATAACTGAAGTCAAGTTAATCTCTTTTATGTCTCCTACCTTTTTGGACCTCATCCCAAATTTTATTTATTTCTCCTAGCATCAAAGATAGTGTAACATTATTGCATAATAGTTTTGAGCCTGGACTCTAGAGTCAGAGAAACTATGTTTAAATGAAAACTCTGTGACTTGCTGGAGGTGTGACCCTGGGCAAGTTTCCTTTTTTGATAGTTCTGAGTCTTAGTTTAATGGGTTCATTTAACAAGTATTTATTGAATTCCTCCTGTATGTAAGGGACATGTCTGGGTCTTGGGCATACAGCTGTGATTCCAAGGTAACCAGAATTCTCTTGGAATGAGGTAGATAACACACACCTACTCAAAGAAATCCATAAAATAATTTCAAAGTGATCCCTACAAAGAAAATTAAACAAAGCATTATAGTAGAGTAACTCAGGAGAGTGACTTTAGCTCAGGCGGTTGGGGGAGGCAACTCCAAGATGGGTGCTGAATGAAGACCTGGAGGGATGAGATGAAGATGTGTAACAGGCCAGAAAACAAGAGCTCCAGGAAGAGATACCAACAAGTACAAGAGCCCTGAGGCAGGAGGAGCCGTGTAATGTGTTTGAGTTTCCTAGAGCTGCCATCGCAAATTACCACAAATGGAGTGGCTTCAAACAACAGAAGTTTATTCACTGTCCTGGAAGTTAGACCTCCAAAATTAAGGTGTCAGTAGGGATATTGCTCCCTCAGAAGACTCTAGGGAAGAATCCTTTCTCTTTCTAATTTCTGGTAGCTGTTGGCCGACCTTGGTCTTCCTTGGCTGGTAGCCATAACCCTCCAGTCTCTGCCTATCTTTACATGGTCTTCTTCCCTGTGAATGTTTCCTCTGTGTCTCTGTGTGTGAATCTCTCTCCCCCTTTTCTTATAAATTCAGAAGTCATTGGATTTAGGTCCACCTTCATCCAATATAGCCTCATCTTAACTAATTACCTTTGCAAATAACTTATTTCCAAATAAAGTCACATTCTGAGGTTCTGGGTAAAAATGAACTGGGGGGACACTAATCAGCCCAGTGTACCACGTAAGCCAAGTAGAAAGATGGAGACTATGGTGGAAGCATCAAGAGCAAGAGGGGGAGGCCGGAAGGGGGTCATCGTGCAGGGCATCGTGAGGTCATGTAAAGAGAGTGGATTCATTTTAAGTGATACAGGATGCCACAAGAGGGGCGTGGATTATATTTTTAAGAGATCACTTGGTACCATATGGAGAATAAACTGTCAAATGAGGAGCAAGAATGTATCCGAGAGACCCACTGGAAAGGCATTTCAGTTGTCCAAAACAAGAGGTCGTGGACGGACTAAAGTGTTGACAGAGAACATGACAGTTAAAAACAGATCAATTCGAAGTATGTTTTGAATGTAGACTAGAGGAACTGCTTACATAAAGGATGTCAGTGGTGAGAGGGAGGGATTTAAAAGTCTGGGTGGGTGGCAGTGCCTTTACTAAGATGAGGAAGACTAGCGATGAAAGCAGTAAGGCATGAGGAAATCAAAAGATCCACTTTAGACATGCTGAGTTCATTGCCAAGCACTGCTCTGTCTGCTGACACCGGACAGCTCAATTAAGTGCTCAGGAGAGGGAGCTGGCAGGCGCAGAGTGGGAGGGGCCCAAGGAGCCACTTGCAAGTTATATGGGCAAAACGTTGTCTGGACCACACTCAGGGAGAACTGCCACACCCTGGAGTGGGGATGGGACATCCTGGGTGTCACTGGCATCTACCACCATGGAAAGATCTGAGCAAGGGACAACTGGGATGGGGTGGGGACAGGGACCATAAAATTGGAAGTTTGGAGTTCTGCTTCCGGATTGTCCCTTGACTGTGTGACATTGGTGACCATTCCTCCCTGAGCCTCAATATCCTCATCTATAAGGTGGGAATAATAATACCTGCCTAGCCAGGACTGTGGGAAATTGCACTAACAGATGTAAAGCACTTAGCATAGTATTTGGGCCCAGTAGGGTGCCTTGCTATTATTGCTGGCAATATCAGAGAACAGCATCATGTAGAGAGGTAATAGAGTGTGGTAGGCAAGAATGCAGCCTTCACAACCAGGCTACTTGGTTCAAACCCAAGAACACACACCCCCTCCCACCTTACTAACTTATGTATCCTTGAACAAGTTGCTTAACTGCTCTGGGCCTCAATTTCTTTGTCTATGAAATGGGGCTATAAATAATACCTTTCCCATAGGGTGTTGAGAGCATAAAAAGGAATGAACACATGTAAGACACACAGACCATCACCAGGCAGTAAGAGGTTCTTCATACATGCTAGCTGTCATGTGTTACAAAGGCTGATGATGGGGGTGTCCTGGACTCTTGCTGGTGTCCTCCAAATACGCCCTTGCTGAATTCCTCTCATCCATTTCTTGTCCATCTCCAGAATCTATAGATCAAGACTCTGGGGTCCAAACTGTCTCAGACAGTCAGGACTGGGGAGAAGGGACGTGTAGTCCTGTAACCATAATCACTAACATATTCACCCTCCGCCACAGTCAGGCACCAAGCCAGGTGTTTCACGAGGGTTTCAGCCACATCCCTCATGTGAGCTGCCCAAGGACACTCTGAGATGAGTGCTATTATCATGGTTTCCGGTTCACAGAAGAATAAATAATTCTTAGAGCGCATCACTGAGGGATGGTCAGCAGCAAACAATTTCTCAGGAAACAATTTCCCTGGTGCAGGCAGGAAGCCAGGCCCCACAGGGGAAACCTTTATGCCTTTGTGAGGCTTACTGTGGTCCCACCTTCAGGGAGCTTCCTGAAGAAACATGTTGCTTCATTCATTCATTCAACGATCATGAAGCACCCTTTTTGTGTGTGTGCCAGACCCAGAATTAAGATTCCTCATGGGTTGGTGTGAGTGGCCCAGGCTTAGGGATAGGAGAGAGATCTCTGTGGGAATGCGGAGATGCTCCCCCAAGAATTGACAGAGCTTCAGGAGGAAGAAAAGAGAACTGGGGACAGAAAGCAGGAGAAAGGCGACAGGGGGAAGAGAGGTTCGGGAGCAGACAGACGACCCAAGTTCGGACAGGAGAACCGCTCTAGCAGTGGGACCAAGGCTTCCCACTTCTGCCTGAGGATGCGTTAGGGTTCCAGGATAGTGTGGAACGCCGATTCCCCCCCCTCACCAAGTGGAGCTGCCCCTGCAGAAGACAGATGGAGGGCAGGGAGGACAACTCAGGGCAGAGGACACTCCCAGTCGCACCCAGGAGCTGGTGGGGAGGATCGGGTACTGGGCGAAGGCGACTGGGATAGGCCAAGAGGCATCCGTGGAGAAGACTCGGCCGAGGAGCCGCCCTGGAGAGCCGCGGGGAACGGAGCGAGAAGGACCGAGGGGAGATGGCACCCGCTGCCCAGTTCCTGCAATTTCGGAGCCCAGCGCTCCTGGGGAGCAGAAGAGAGACCCAAGCGGGCTCAGGCAGTCCACCCCGGAGGAGGCGGATCCCGCTCCCAGCTTTGTGCTGTAGAGTGACCCCGCAGTCCAGAACGCGCCCCTAGGGTAAACCCACCCCAGGAGGGACCGCGCTGACTCGGGCTAGAAGCAGTCCTGGTAACTACACGCACGCGACGATCTGCTCCAGCTTCCGGGTCTTCAGTGTCTCCAGAGTCCTACGCAGCGGGGAAGAGCCCGCACCGCCTGGAGAGACCAGTTCAGTCTGAGACGGCGGGATCCCCAGCACGCAGAGTGACTCCACAGCCCCCCCAGCGCATTTTGCACCCCTCAGCAACCCCCCAGTTCGCCGCTGCCTTGAGGTGCGGTGTGGGCGGGGACGCGTGGAAGACTCCACCACGTCGCCTGAGCGGGCCAGAGAGTCCAGCCGGGGCACCACGTCCCAGCCTCCGCTCTGACCCCGGTGCCCCTCGTGTGCGTGGTGGGCATGGCGGGCAACGCCATGGTGGTCCTGGTGTTGGTCCAGAGCCGCCACATGGTCACAGCCACTGTTATCTGGTGAGCCTGGCCGCGCGGACCTAAGGGTGCTCCTGGCGGCCGGGGTGCCCACCGTGCCCGAGGCAGCGTCCACCACGTTTTGAGGCCACCCAGACGGCCTGGGTGTCACCTACGCGCAGCAGGCAGGCATCAACGCTCTCATGGGCCCCACCACCCCTCTCCGTGGAGGACCACCTGGCCATCTGCCGCATGTCCAGGCTCTGAGCAGGGTAGCGAATGTGTGGCTGTGGCTGGGCCGGCGCCTGCTGCGTGCCTGGCTCTTCCTGGTGGATATGCGCGAGGCTGCGAGCGCCGAGGTCGCCTCTGCCTGCCTGTCCATTTCCTGGGCTCCACCTCTCCGCGCGCTGTCCCGGGCTGTGCTCTGCGCGCTCAGGCGCCGGTCCTCTTCCTCCGCCGCTGCCTCCTGGCTACACTACACTGGGCGCGTGGGCTCTGCGCACCGGGACGGCCCCGCTGGCCGAGTGAGCTTCTCCCACGGGGCAGGAAGGGCGCCCTCAACTCTCGTCCTCGCTGGGTCCCCTGTCTTGAGCCCACAGAACAGTGAGTGGAAGCTTGGGCCCTTCGAAGTTAGATGCCTCAAGTTCAAATCTACTATCTCTGCTCTTCTGAGCCTCAGTTTCCTCTCCTGTTATACGGGGTACTGTCAGTGCCTATGATGTGGACGTGTCCAGAGAAATAAGATAATTCATGTAAAATCTTTAGCCTGCTGCGTGTCACAAACTAAACGCTCAATTAATGCTGATTATTATTATTATTATTAAACATGCACAACAACTAGCCTACCTGGGAAGCTGTTATTCTTTCTTCTGCTGTTGAGGAAACTGAGACTCAGAGAGGTGAGGTGACTTTCCCAAGGTCATACTACTCCATCTGGCTCTGCCTCCATGGAGGCATGGGGCTCCTGACAGCCCAAGAGTGGGTGGGTTTTAGTAAGGTCGGGAGAAAATGAGCATTTATTGAGCACCTACTATGCCTGTGATCATTTCTACCATCCTTGTTTGGGAGGCTGGAAACCTATTTTCATGGTCAAGAATACAGGCTTACAGGGGACAAGGAAGGGATGACGATGACAGTGAGGCTGCTGGGGCATGAGCCTCCATCCCTACTCCTTGTGTTCCCTACCTGCTGCAGCAGCGTGGCCACCCAAGAATTCTCCAGGATTGCGGGTGGGAGAGTTCTCTGGGCCCACTGGTCTTTATCATCTGCCGTCTGCCCCTGCGTTCTGCTTGCGGGGGAGGAGGAGCTTGCCCAGGCCAAGTTACTCTCAGAGCCAGGGCCACCCTTTGTGCCCATTTCCTGCCTCTGGGTAGACGCTCTCTGGGGGACTCCTTCCAGCCTCCTCAGACAGCCCCCTTGGTCTACCCTGATTGCAGGCCCCTCATTTTAGACAGAAGGGGGTAGGACACAGGCTGAGTGGGTTTGAAGTATTAGGAGGAGGAGGCTGTTGGCTCATCATCCACTTAGGCTCAGGATGGCTGCACCTCCCTCCCTTCCACCTGGTTACTACTCTGTTCAGCTCTTTCCAGCTCACCTCGAAAGTGCTGGGATCAAACTCAGTCCCATCCTGTGCTTTGGAGGAGAAACTTCTGGTGGTGAAAAGACCCAGTCTCTAGCCCATTAACTTTACTAATGTCTTGCCGTGTGGCCTTGGGCAAGTCACTTCACTGCTCTGACCCTTGATTTCCTTCTCTGTAAAATGGGCGGTAGTGAAACTTATCTGGTATATTGCCAGTGTTCAATATATGATGCTTATTACTGTTGTTGTTTTGTTGGCGCATTCATGTTTTTCTTTTAAATAGGAGGAGGTCATCTGTGGACTGAACTTCTTTTGATGCCTAAGAGAGCCTTGCAGAATGCAATGTACAACTGCAACAGAGAGAGACATCACATGAAGGATAACATTAATGAGTGCAAGACAGAGAATAACAATAACGGCTAACATGTTGGGTATTGGCCATGTGCCAGGCACTGGTCTAAGGAATTTCTTGATTCCAGTTAACACATGGCATTTTTATAACTCTGTGATGTATATACGGTGATTATCCTGGCTTGACAGATGAGAAAACTGAGGCACATAGGAGCTGTCTGATGTTACAGAGCTGGTAAGGGCCAGAGCCAGAATTTGAACCCAGGCAACCTGGCTGCAGGGCCCCACACACTCCCATCCAGTATTTATCATCCAAATAAACCTAAAAAGGAATGGACTTGAATCTGAATTTGGCGAGATCAGGAGACAAGACTGATGAGGGAAGTCCTGAGCTTTGCATTTCTGTGGCTCCCAGAGGATATTACACCAAAGTTTCCTTAGTCTGGGCCAGGCCTCTTTGGTTACTCATGGGGACTAACCTCATGGACTCTGAGAAGCCGTTGCGTGCCACAACATTTCAAGGCAGCTTCTTTCCTGCTGAGAAAAAAAAAATTGCCTCCCCCATGTTCCTCAGAACTGACTGGACGTATCCAGGGTCTTCTGGGCAGAACCAGTGCCAGGACTACTGGGGCAATGTCAGCTCTGGTAAGTGAATGTTTGCCACCCAAAGTTTGTTCTCTGGAGAAGCCAAGGAGAGCTCTAGGGGCTGGGTGCCCTGCTTCCCCTCTTCCCCATGGGGATGTCCCCATGTCCCCATTGACAGATGCTCCCTTGTGGTATTTCCATTCCAGAATTTAGAAACTATGCATCTTTTGAAATACCTTCCAGTTTGGGCTGCCTCTGGAGGTTTTATTCCATCTAGGGCTTCCCGGCTGTAATGTCATCTGCAGAGTTAGGAAGGGGAAGAAGAGAGGAGGGAGGCATTGGAGGGAGTCTTGGGCAAAAGTGGGCTGGAGCCCCAGGAGGGAAGAAACAGGATGAAGGAAAGTACTAGAAGTGAGCGTGTGGCTTGGAATGTTGGGAAGGGGCTTGTGACTGGAGAGGGAGGGCGGGTGGCATGTCCGTGGCTGGACAGCTGGGTAGTGGTGACGCCAGGTTTCTGACCCACTCTGCCTGACTCTGAACCCCATGCATTTATAACAGCAGCAGTAGTAGAGGCGGTGAAGATAGCCGCAGCCACAGCAATCACATTTATAAATACTTCCCATGTGTTACGCACCTGGTGCATCCTCAGTGCCAGCTTCTTCAATCCTCACACCCTCCAGGACGAAGGCAGTATTACGTCTCATCTTATAGAGGAACAGCCTGAGGCCCAGTGGGTTAATAAATTTCTTCTAGGAAGTGGTGGTTCATCCAGGGACTTGGGGGCTAGATTGGAGGCCTCCCAGTAAAGATGACCGGAGCGGGGCACAGAAGGACGCTCTCACGTTTTCTGGTCAGGGATGGAGGTGAAAGCGGGCATGAGTGAGGCTCAGCAGGACGTACTCCCAAGGCTCTTGGGACGTGCTCCCATCGACGGCTTGCAGGAACCCAGAGCTCCACACTCTCCCTGCCACTGATACGCTCCTCCTCTCCTGCCTCCCCTCCAGGAAGATCACTGAGTTGCTGGCTGTGGCATGGTTCTTTTTGCTCTGCTGTGGCTGCCTCACTGCACCCTGGTGGTGGTGAATTCCTTCCTGAGCCCACCCCATCTCGACCTCAGCTTCCTCCTCTTCTACTGATTTTGCTTCTACCTGAATGGCGCCATCAATCCCTTTGTCTACACCTGACGCTTCCAGGAAGTCTTTCACAGGCTGTTGCAGTGCCGGTTGACCTGGGCCACGCTCCTGCCCTGGGAGCTCACCCCTGTTTACCACAGTGTCATCAAAGACAGTTCTCAGCACAGACTGGGCTCTTAGAAAAAAGCCGGGCTCGGTGGCTCAGCCTGTAATCCCGCGCCTTGGGAGGCTGAGGTGAGTGGACTGCCTGAGCCCGCGGGTTCGAGACCTGCCTGGGCAACTTGGCAAGACCTCATCTCTACAATACATCAAAAAATTAGCTGGGCATGGTAGTTCCAGCTACTTGGAAGGCTGAGGCGGAAGGATCGCCAGAGCCCAGCAGGTTGAGGCTGCGGTGGCTGGTAGCGGCCACTGCACTCCAGTCTAGACGACAGAGTGAGACTCCAACTCAAAAAAACAACAAAAAAACAAAAAACAACAAAAAAAGAAAAAACCAGAGAGGAGGAAGATGGCAGCTGAGCCAGTCAGACTATGTGAGCCCTGGTGTGAGTGAGTGAGTGTATGGAAAAATGTGTGTGCATGCAGGTGAGTGAGTGGGCATGTGAGTGGCTGAATGAGTGAGGGCTAGGGAACTAGCTGGCCAGGGCTCTCCTGGTGCAGTGGCTGGTGCTGCAGCTGCTCAGCTTGGACCCTAGCAATTCCCAGGATGCAGAAGCCGAGTGCCATTTTAAAAAAATCAACAAAACCCTTCCTGGGAAGAAAATGCTGGGAGAGACTGATTAAGGGGGGGCTTGTGAGCAAGTGGCCAGGGTCCTCCTGTTGTAGCAGCTAGTGCTGTAGTGTCTCTGCTTGGTCCCTGGTGCTACCCAGATTGTAAAAGCAGAGCGCCATTTTTAAAAAATGAACCAAAGTTTTTCTGTGAAGAAGCAGTGAGGAGAGTCTATAGGCCCCAAGCTCTGAGCCTCACCACTGCAACAGGAGAGACTACCAGCTCCAGGTTTTACCTCACCACTTCAGCACCTGGCCAGACACTGGCAGCAGGGGTTGCAGAGGGAGCCCAGAGGCAGAGTTTCACTGGAGAAGATGAAAGAAGCACCCCACCACCATTTTGTAGGAGGGGCAGGGAAGTACTCCAATTTGCTCACCAAGGAGAAAGACCTGATCTCTGTGACAGGTGGATCAACTACTCAGGGGTTGATCATGACCAAGAGGGAATATCCTGAAAA
>CAUYQG010075663.1:0-28029 GCA_963574415.1 Tarsius wallacei | reverse complement strand
GCTCCTGGCCACTGCAGCCTCGACCTGCTGGGCTCTGGCGATCCTTCCGCCTCAGCCTTCCAAGTAGCTGGAACTACAGGCGCGCGCTACCATGCCCGGCTGATTTTTGATTTATTGTAGAGATGAGGTCTCGCCAAGTTGTCCAGGCGGGTCTCGACCCACGGGCTCAGGCAATCCAGTCACCTCGGCCTCCCAAAGCGTGGGATTACAGGCTGAGTCACTGAGCCCGGCCAGGTGATGTGATTTTAAAAAACAGAACAGTCTTTGGGACTGATGAATATGGTTGGACCAATGACACCACCAGGTGCTGTCTGATTTTAGATGAATGACTAATTCTCTGAACTTCACTTTTCTCATTTGATCAGGGTTTTTGTGACTATTCAAGCCAAATCAGCAGTAGTGGCCACATATTTTCCCATCCCTCAGGTGTGCCTTTGCAATGTGATTTTGTATCTTCTGTCAACAGGTGAAGTTCATTTTTCTATTCCTTGAATCTGGCCTTGATGTCACTTGCCTTTTGCTAATGAAAAAGTAAAAAACATGATAAAAAAAACATAAGAAGTTGTGGGCCGGGCGCTGTGGCATGCCTGTACAATCCCAGCATTTTGGGAGGTGGAAGCGAGAGGATTGCCTGAGCCCAGGGGTTCAAGACCAGTCGGTGCAACTTAGTGAGACCTTGTCTCTACAATAAATCAAAAAAAATTAGCCAGGCATGGTGGCATGCCTGTAGTTCCAGCCACTTGGAAGGCTGAGGAGGAAGGAGAGCCTGAGCCCAGCAGGTCAAGGCTGCAGAGTCCTTGAGCTGCCACTTCACTCCAGCGTGGGTGAGCGAGTGAGACTCCAACTCAAAAGAAAAAGAAAAAAGAAAAGCTTGTGTAGGAGTTTGCTACCCACTGCTTCTGGACCCCTGCTGGCATATGAACATGAGTTATCTTGCTTGGGGATAAGACCAGGGAAGGACTGAGCTATCCCAGCCAATAGCAGGACACACCCAGGCAAGCGAGTGAGGCCATCAAGGTACACCAATTCTCCCCTCATCCCTAGTCCAACTGACAACAAATGCATGAGGGAGCCTTTCCAAAAACAGCAGGAAGAGTGTTCTGCTGGCCCCACTCAGGATCTCTAGAATCATGAATTTAGTAAATGCTGTGTGAGGGTGCTAGATTTGGGGATGGTTTATGAGACAGCAATAGATAGCCAATACCCTGTCATCTGGTGACAGGAACATAGCAAGTGTTCAAAGTTTCAGACATAATGCTGTGCTTTTGTTTTTCTTTGAGAGGTCAGGTTGCTGTTTCTACCTAAGTTTCAAACGAAAAGGTTGTTCCCAAACAGCCAGTTGCCTGTCCCCAAATCCTCTTGCCTGGCTGTCTGGTCGCTTACAGAACCTGACTAGTGATAGTTACCACATAGAACCTGTTTTCCTTATCAAATATTCATGTCTGGGCAAGCTCTGGGTAGGGAGTGCTTTTATACTCTAAGACTCCTTTTCTGTGGTGAAATTAATCTGTTTATTTTCCACTAAAGTTGAAATATGGTTTTGTGGATCCCAGTGCAGAGGACAAGTGATTCTGACCTTGAAAGTATCATAGTTGGTCACTGTGATAAGAACAAGAAAATGTGATCTTTTTCTCTGCAACAATGAAGCTAACTTGTCCTAAAAAACAAAGACCTTTCCAATGACAGGGAAGGGTACAGTAGGTGGTTCCTAGCCCTACAATGAACCTGGATCCAGAAGGCAAATATATCCTTCGATGAGTCAGTAAACTTCATTGGATCCCCCTTGGGGGACGCATTAACAATAAAGGGTCCTACTCTGCATCCTCTGGAGTTACGTTGGGAGTTCAGGAGTTATATGGATATCAGTTATATCAGCTATACATTATAAAATATAGTTATAAATTGTAACTGTGGTATTCAGGGGAAAAAAATGATGTGATGTCTACAACTAACAGTCAAATGCCCCACCAACAGTGTGGTAGACATGCACACATATATGTATATACACCTATGTACATGTATGTGTGATGTGTGATTCTGCATGCATGCTTTGTGTGCAGACAGAGAGAATGACCCTGTCAATGTGACAAAATGTTAAAAATTAGTGATTCTATATGCAAGGAATATACATGTATTTCTCTGCTCAGGCTACTGACCCCATAACCATTGTGAGTTGTGCATAACAGCATGGTGAGAAACCTGTGAATTGAAGAGGTGAGACTCATGAACCAGATCAGGCTCTTGGGGTGCCCAGCCATGTCTCCCGCTTGTCCCAGCATGCCTGCCACTGTGTAGAATGGAGTTCTCCATGGGGTACTCCATGACGTTACGTCAGCTCTCAGGCCTGCCTCCCAGGCACGTATCTGAGTCACGGTGAGAAAGTCAGCCCAGAAAGATCAGCAGCAGAGGAAAGAAATAGGCCTTTTCTTTTTAGTTTTTCCCCAAAAGTCAGGACATAATTGCTCTTCCCACTCCGGTAAGTTGGCAGATAAGTACCAGGGACACTGGTCTTCCTAGCAACCACACTCCCCGTTGGTGCTCAGTCACGTGAAGTGTGTTCCAGTCATGCTAACAGGCGCCACCCGAATAACTCTTAAAGGCAGTAGCTCTATTTCTCAGGCTAATTGCTTATGAACATTCTCTCCCACTTCTGCCTTCACCGTCTCACACACAGAAATGCCCAGCAACTAATTTCAAGTGAACACTGTTAAGTGTGTAGATTATAAGCTGGACTAAGTGAATCACCAGGGTCATGACTTAAAAGTCCCTTTGCTTCAGAAGTCGAGATAATCAGTTATTCCTTCCAGTTGTATGTCTTTGTCTGAGTCCCACAGCTAAAGTTAGATTTGAAGGAAGAAGTAGAGGGATGCCTCCCCATTCAGACAATGGCTAGTTAGAACTGGTTCAAATACATTGTGTGCTTTTAGAGATGGGGAAAGTGATTAACTGGAGACCCGAGCATCTCTGGAAGCTAATAAGTGAGAGCAGAGAGGACCTCTACCCAGAGGCAGAGGTTAAGAATAGGTGTGGAGTTACCCTACTTTGGCTGTGACCAATAAGTTTCACACAAAAGGGTAATATTTTTTTCTGAACTTGCTGGCCCCACTCAGGATCTCTAGAATCATGAATTTAGTAAATGCTGTGTGAATACTTCTTAGGTTATGATTTTCTTTTTTTTTTTTTTCTTTTTTGACTTGGAGTCTCACTCTGTTACCTGGCCATCCAGTCTCTTACAGAACCTGACTAGTGATGGCTATCACATAGAACCTCGACCTGCTGGGCTCCAGCGATCCTTCCGCTTCAGCCTTCCAAGTCGCTGGAACTACAGTCGTGCACTACCACGCCCGGCTAGTTTTTGGTTTATTGCAGAGATGAGGTCTCTCCAAGTTGTCCAGGTGGGTCTGAAACCTGCAGGCTCAGGCAGTCCACTTGCCTCAGTCTCCCAACGTGCTGGGATTACAGGCTGAGCCACTGAGCCCGGCCAGCTTATGATTTTCAAGATCAGTCTAATATTGTCGAAGGAACCACTAGAAAATAATGTTGGAAATATTAGCTATAGAAAATATTTCATGACCATCAATCAGAGAAAACACATTAATTGTTCAAGCACATGTGGAATCTTAAGACAAATATGTTTATGTGCCAGGACACAGAGAAGCCTTAATATGTTTAAAGATCACTATCATACAGATTATGGTCTGCTGATAGTATAAGTTTAAAATCATTAACAGATGGTTCATTAAAATTCTATGTCTGAAGAATTAACAAAGTGCTATTAAAAAACTTATGAGCAAACAAGGTTCATTTTAAAGATACAGAATTAAATAACAAGAAAAACATCTCATGTTAATATTTGTAGAACACAGCCGAAATGGTATCTTTGGAAAATAAATAACTTTAAATACATTAATGAAGGAATAAGAAAGATTGACAACAAATAAATCAAGCATTTGCCCTAGAATCAATATTTTAGTTATCCTGAGGTATAGTTACATACAAGAAAGGCAAGATAAATGCCTCTATTCCTCCTTTCCTTTCCTTTATTTACTGGATGTTAGAGTGATTCATTGATTAAATACTAACAATTCTGTGGTCTCTGCATGAGAATTATGTGTGAATTTTCACCTTATACCTTTATTTCTAGAGTTTTTAACCAAAAAAACCCCCAACTTTATTATCAGAAAAATACTTTGGAAAAAATCAGGTAACAAAGACATTTGCAACTTAGTAAAATTCTTCTGATTTTCTAAAGTATTAGAACTTTTGAATACACGTGAGAAAAATGTTAAGACAGCTCAGGAAATCTGGAACTGGGTGGTTTTTGGAGGTTTTTAGTGAAAACGTCTCAGCTGAAGTTAAGACCTCTGTCTTATGTCATTTTCAAAATGATAGCATGTCTTGTGCCAGACCTTGGTTCAATACTCACTCTCCGAATCACCACACCTTTTCTCCAGAGCCTAGATTTTCTCTAGAGGTTTTCTACACATACATAGGAAATGCTGATGATACTCAGAGGTTATAAAACCTGACAAATCACAGCTTGGGGTGAAAAAGTTTTAGAACTGAAAACTATCAAGAGGAATTGAAAATGAAAGGTGAATGCAGTTATATTTATTTAATTTATAGCTAAATTGTAATGGGAAAAAAATCTCAAAATAGAAACATTAATCTGAAGACTGTAGTTGTAACAATTAACAGTGTCATAACGTTGACCTATGTTACATTATAAGTATTTTGTGTTAATGAAGCATTAAAGCGGATAGTCAAAGAAGAATTTATGTTGTTTGGGAAAATAATAAAGGAGTTTTGTTTTTTTAAATTTTAAGACTATGCTTCAGTCTACGGGATGAGTGTTTGTGTGTCTGTGTGTGTGTGTGTGTGTGTGTGTGTGTGGTGGAGGAAGATTGTTGGTATAAGTGATTTTCTTTTCCCTTTGCAGACTGGGCTGACAGAAATTGACTAATATAATCCAGCTTCTGTTGATTTTTTTCTTTCAAAAAAAAAAAAAGAAGCTGATTTTCATAATAGCTTTCATAGTTAATATAAGTAACTTAGCCACGAATACATGCAAAAATATTTCTGATTCTCAAAATAATTTGATTTCAGAGAAGTATGAGACCAGCCAGGTCCTTAATTTTTTCTCTCAGATTTTTGTTTTGTGACTGTTCAAACCTACAGAGAAATCGCAAATAGCTCAATGATCACTCTTCGCTGTGGGTTTGATTGTGTCCCTACAAAGTTTATATGCTGCAGTCCTAAACTGAGTATCGGAATGTAACTATTTTTGGAGATAGGTTCTCTAAAGAGGTGATTAAGTGAAAGTGAGGGGGTTGGGGTGGGCGTAATCCTATCTGCCTGTTGTCCTTGTAGGAAGAAATCTGGACACACAGGGACACCCAGGGGCACGTGCACAGAGGGACGACCGCGTGAAGAGGGAGCAAGACCTCCAGCAAGGCCTCAGCGGGATCCAACCCTGCTGACACCGTGGTTTCAGACTTCAGCCTCCAGGAACCGTGCAACAAGATACTCCTGTAGTTTAAGCCTCTCAATCTTTGGTATTTCATTACAGCGGCCTGAGCAGAGAAATACACTTAGATACCTTTCGTAGAGAGTCACTCATTGTTAGCATTTTGTCACGTTAGCAGGATCCCTCTCTCCGTCTCCACACACACACACATGCACACACACGGTATACATGCAGAATCACACATCCTACATGCGTGTACGGTGTATATGCATATATGTGTGCATGTCTACCACATTGTTGGTGAGGCAGGGATGGGGTGACCCTTTGACTGTTAGTTGCAGACATCACATCATTTTTCCCCTGAATACTATAGTGGACACCTCCCAAGAATCAGTACATTTGCTTATAAATCCACACTGCAAGTTTCACATCCAGGAAATAGAAACAGTGATACATTTATCAAATACACAGTCCTATGAAAATTTTCCCGTTTGTCCTAATATAGCTAGGTTTCTCTTGCTGCTATTTTTTTCTCCAACCCAAAATTTAATCGAGGTACACCCGTTGCATTTAGTTACTCTCTTCAATCTTTTAAAACCAGGAAGGTATTCAGGCTTCTTCAGGGCTTGTAGGACATTAATCTTTTTAAAGAATTGCTGTTTTGCATAATATCCCTCCATCTGAAATTGACAGACAGCTGCTTCATAATTAGATTCAGGTATAGCATTTCTGGCAGGAAAACTGCATAGATGATGCTGATTCTTTTTCATTGTGTGACATCAGGAAGCTTACAACGTCAGTGTGTCTTGTTAGTGGGGATGCCAAATAGGACTATTTGGTTAAAATGGTGTCATCCAGATTTCACCACTGCAATGGCTGAGAGTTTGTTGGTGAGAATATCGTTTTCCCCAATAATCTTTCATGCAGCAGTTTAGTTCATGGATGGTTCTTGCCAGAATCAGTTACTACATAGTGGTGGGTACAATACAGTGATTTAATTTTAGAAATCATTAGTTGAAATTTGTCTTTAATAAATAACATTCCCTTCCTCTCTCCCTTTTTAATTTTGTGTGTGTGTGTGTGTGTGTGTGTGTGTGTGTGTGTGTGTGTGTGACAGTGTGGGCACATGAATTTATTTTATTAAGCTTTTCTAAAACATTCCTGTTATTATTGATTTGGATTCTCAAATCACCCCAACTTCCACAAGTGGTTGAGCTTTTAAGTTGACTCCCCTATCCTTGTACATGTTCCTGCAGGTTTCTGAGCATGTCCTTGTTTTCTGGTCCAAGATGTTTGTTTAAATCAATAGACAATAAATACACACACACACATGTATATATATATATATATATATTTTGAGTTGGCGTCTCATTCTGTTGCCCAGACTGGAGTGCAGTGGCACGCTCATGGCCACCACAGCCTCGACCTGGCGGGCTCAGGCGATCCTTCTGCCTTGGCCTCCCAAGTAGCTGGAACTACAGGTGCGCACTACCATGCCCGGCTTATTTTTGATTTATTGTAGAGACGAGGTCTCACCAAGTTACCCAGGCTGGTCTCGAACGCCCGGGCTCAGACAATCCTCTCGCCTCAGCCTCCCAAAGTGCTAGGATTATAGGCTGAGCCACTGTGCCCAGCCTCATGTTATATTTTTTAAGTTTAATCTAAAAGAGCAGTTCCTTTTTACTTTAAAATCCTATTGACATATTAAAGAAACAAGTCCAGTTTCTGCAATGCTTCACTGTCTAGATTTGTCCGGTTGTTTCTTCATGGTGGCATTTAACTTTGTCACCTGGACTTCCTGGTGACACTTAAAGGTTTGACACTTAAAGGTTTCATCACTTATAGGGTAAGTAACTATGGCCAGACACATTGTAAATTGTACTATATTTTGTACTAATTTACATTAGAAAGTAATATTTAGTTTCCTACTCTTAAATTTAACACTCTACTATTACATTGAGATGTAATTTCATTTTATGTGTATTATATAGTGTTGTTACCACATTCACAGAACTTATGTTTATTTTTCATTCAAATAAGATATTATTATCTAATAATTGTAAATAAGATTTTACTTATTTCAGTAAATATATTTAATGACTCCTTGAGAAGACACCCTTAAATATTAGAAAATTGAAGTAAAAATGAAGTGTCAGCACTTTTTTTTTTTGAGTTGGAGTCTCACTCTGTCGCCCAGGCTGGACTGCAGTGACACACTCACGATCACCGCAGCCTCGACCTGCTGGGCTCCGGTGATCCTTCCGCCTCAGGCTTCCAAGTAGCTAGAACTACAGGCGTGAACTCCCATGCCCAGCTAATTTTTTAAAAAATTTATTTATTGTAGAGACAAGGTCTTGCCAAGTCGCCCGGGCTGGTCTCAAACCCGTGGGCTCAGGCAATCTACTCTCCTCAGCCTCCCAAAATGCTGGGATTATAGGCTGAGCCACCTAGCCCGGCTGTCAGCACATTTTTGAAATCAGAGTCTAAAACTTGGGTATTTTCTCTTTGACACACTCATTCTGCATCTAGAGACATTCTACAGATGCTTGTCAAGTTTATACATCTGATCTCTAAGGATATTCAAGACAGCAATGCATGGACAGCTACAAAGACATGGAAACCACGAATGGTTCATCAGGAGGGGCCTTAATAAACCTAACACGGAACATTCATGAGGTAATTAGCACACAGCCATTAAACAAAAGCAGATCTCTGTGTAAGGACATACAATACTGGGCCAGCCTCTTTTAGTGAGGAAAGCGTGTTTCAGAATCCTGTATCTAGTGCAATTCCATTTATGCTTAAAAATAGTAAAGTAGCATAACGGAATAAATGCTTAGAGACTATCTGGATAGATGCAGATTTTTTTTTAGGGACAGGGTTTTGCTCTCTTGCTAAGGACAGAGTGCAATAGTGCCATCATAGTTTACTGCCACCTCAAACTCCTGGGCTCAAGCAGTCCTCTCACCTCAGTCTTCTCAAGTGCTGGGATTACATGATCACAGAAACTTTAATAAAGCAATGTTAGAAAATAACTTTAAAAAAAAAAAGGAGGCTGAGGCAAGAGGACTACCTGAGTTCAGGGGTTCGAGACCAACCCGGGCAACTTGGCGAGACCTCGTCTCTACAATAAATCAGAAAATAAGCCAAGCATGGTGGCATGTACCTGTTGTTCCAGCTACTTGGAAGGCTGAGGCGGAAGGACCTCCTCAGCCCAGCAGGTCAAGGCTGTGGGCAACAGGTCCAGCCTGGGCGACAGAATGAGATTCTGACTCCAAAAGAAAAGAAAAGAAAAGAAAAAAGAAGAACTTTGACCTTTGACAAATTTAGATAAGACTTTCTTTTTGAAAAGCATCCACTATGAGTAAAGATTCATCCCAGTTAAGGCCTACTTCTGACTCTACCTTCATTCAGATTACTTTTCAAGATATATTGCATGATGTCTCCAAGTCTGACACTCTTCAATATTTTTTTTTTTAAGGGACTGGACTTTGCAGAATTCAGTATTACTTATTCATTATAAGAAAAGCAGACAAGGTGTCCTCAGTTCACATCTGAGCAGGTCAACTTTAAGGAACACTTTGGCCACAAATGTCGAAATTGAAGACTGACCAAAAATACCTGATCTTGTTAAAAAAATGTTTAGGTGCAGAAATTAGAAAAGCTTCATTGACCAGAAAACTTGGATACCACAGAGACAGTAAACACGACAATAACAAAAAAAATAAATAAAGGGAGAATAAACAAGCTGATGATAACCACAAAATGAACTACACTTTCTTAGAGGAATGACTTATGTTGAATAACCACCATCGTTAACAAAAAGAATAATACTTAAATTGCAGCACACCACTGACTAAAGGCTTTCATTTCCCAGAAGCATTATCTGGAGAGAGCATCTCTTGCATACACTTTTATTTTTGCAGGTTTATTCTACTTTGAAATCTATCTAATTTAAGAACAGACATTCAGCTGATGGCTATTTAATTTCAGGAGAAATTCTTTCCCGTCTCTATATTACTGTCAACGGTGGTTCTGTTGGCCTACAAGAACCGCCAGCTCCTTCTGGCCCCATGATAACCCTTCCCCTTGGGAACCACCTAAGGATCTACACACTCTTGAAAAAGAAAAGAGAACACAAGGGCCTCTGGTCCTGTGACAAAGTCGGTTTCGCTGCTCCTGGTGGGCTTGGGTTTCCACATTGGATTCACTTTACCTTTAGTTAAAGAAAGTGAGATTTGTTTGTTTCTTCTAAATTTGGATCATCTTCCCGAAATTAACTTAAGGCTCTGTCTCTCGGAGAGAAATTTAAAAAGTTCAGGGACTTGGGAGACCCCGGCTCTATAAAAAGCAAAACATTAGCTGGGCATGTTGGTATGCTCCTGTAGTCCCAGCTGCTCGGGAGACTAAGGCAGGGGGACCACTTGGGCCCTGTAGTTCAGGGCTGTGATGAATTAAATTCCTTGTGCAGCCATCATGCCGCTGCACTTCAGCTTGGGTGACAGAGTGAGACTTTGTCTTCGGGAAAAAAAAAAATTTAGCAGACAGGAGGAAAGTCACATAACAAATGCTCCGTGTAACTTATTTTTGGTTTCGTTTAATAGAATTCACTTCTCCATTCAATCCCATTTTAACACAAAAACACACAAATTTCTACTTCATTGTAAAGGAGGATGATAGGCTTACATTCTGCTTGCCCCTGTGGGCTATTGCTTTGTATCCTATCATAAGGAAGCCAGTCTTTTGGGGAATACATCGAAATTATCATGGAACAATTGACAGCTCAATAAAACAAAAAGGAATTTAATTCAATCAACTGAGTAGGAACACAATCACATTAAATACAGTACTAGTGTCTCAGGAATAGAATATGATTCCAAGATTATTCTGAGGCACTACAAAGCCTCAGTGGACGGATCTGCAAGAAATGTGGGAAAGAAACGTGCCAGGTCACTTCTGTCTTGGTCTCATAATACACGTTACTTCTGCTTTCCTTTCTGCTGTCTGTGCACCTTCCTTGAGCGGGTCTCACCCTTCCCTGGTGGGCATGCCTTCTCCCCATGGCTCTTCTGCTCTCCTCTTATCGGTGGGGCCCGTTAGTCCTCAGTTCTCTTTCTTGGCTGTTTCTCGTCGTAAGTCGGGAAGCCCTCTGCGACCGAACAGACCCAGTGCTGGGCCCCGCGTTGTGTTCTCCCTTTCAGTGGGACCCTCCCACCGCAGAATCAGCATCATCTTCCTTGAAACCAGTCCAGATTCAAAATGGAAGCCTTGAACTTGGTTTCCTGCCTGTCTCTGTTCCTCTTGCTTCCCCTGCACTATCTTGTTCCTTCAGCTTCGTAAAAGATGCTGAAGGAATGACGATAATCATCTTTATTTTTATTTTATTTTTTTTTAGTTGGAGCCTCACTCCGTCGCCCAGACTGGAGTGCAGGGGCCGCTCCCGGCCACCGCAGCCTCGACCTGCTGGGCTCCGGCGGTCCTTCTGCCTCAGCCTTCCGAGCAGCCGGAACGACAGGCGTGCGCCACCACACCCGGCTGATTTTTGATTTATTGGAGAGATGAGGTCTCGCCAAGTTGCCCGGCTGGCCTCCAGCTCCTGGGCTCAGGCAATCCTCTCACCTCAGCCTCCCAAAGTGCTGGAATGACAGGCTGAGCCACCGCACCTGGCCTGATCCCTAATTTTTAAATTTCACTTTGAGATTTGACTTTCTATTTCTTAACAACTTACAATTTAATTTTAAGTGCAAATAAAACTAATCGAAATGTAAATGTAAAATGTTTAGTTTTACTTGCACTTAAAATTAATGAGAAAAGAGCAGTTGATTTTTAACGTTTGTGTTTTATTGTAAAGCGAATACAATTTTTTATTTGAAAGAGAGCAAGGGTTAAATAACTATTTTGTAATTCATGTAGGGAGAGAAATTTTAAAATGATATTTATTTTGGCTATGTTATATGAATCATATTTGTTCCATGTGCTCCACATTTTTTTTTTTTTTGAGTCGGAGTCTCACTGTGTCGCCCAGACTTGAGTGCAGTGGCATGCTCACAGCCACCACAGCCTCAACCTGCTGGGCTCAGGTGATCCTTCCGCCTCAGCCTTCCAAGTGACTGGAACCACAGGCATTAGCCACCACACCTGGTTAATTTTTTTGGATTTATTGTAGAGGACAAGGTCTCACCAAGTTGCCCAGGCTGATTTCGAACCCCTGGGCTCAGGCAATCCTCTTGCCTTAGCCTCCCAAAGTGCTGGGATTACAGACTTGAGCCGCTGTACCAGACCTGAGTTTTATATTTTTTAACAACATGTACCTGTACAATATAAACTTCAGAATAGTAGGAACTTTATCTCCCACATCAACAAAAGTGCCTGGTATTTAGCAGGCACTCGATAAATATTTACTGACTCAATGACTATAAAATTCCACAACTACGAAATGGTATAAAGTGAAAAGTAGTTTTTCTCTCTGCACCTCTAGATACCTGGTTTTTATATCCAGAAGCAACCACCCCTTTACCCCTTTCTCTTGTGTTTTCCTAGAGAAATGATAAGCCCACTGAGCATGTTCATCTATGTAGACAGACAGCTAGATGTGTGTGTGTGCATGTGTGTATGCACACCATGACTATATTTCTGTTCCCCTCACATGGGAGCATCCTGTAAAGATTTCCTGAACCTTGCCTTCTGTATCAGCTATATTCTGGGTATTATAATTTCACATTAATTTTAGGAAAAGTCTTCTTTATAAAGATGACACGGTATTTTGTACAACCATGTCCTCAAATTACTTGGCCCATCTGTTATTGGTGATATTTCAGTTTTTAGGATTTTGTGATTTTAAACAATGTTGCAATAAATGTTCTTGTATGGATAACTGTTCACATGTATGCATGTTCGGAGGAAAATTTCTGTCTTTGTGCTGCAATAACAAAATACTTGAGACTGGATAATTTATAAAGAAAAAAATATACTTTCTCACAATTCTAAATATATTTTCTCACAACTCCGGAGGCTGAGAAGTCCAAGATCAAAACACCAGCAGGTTCAGTTATCTGGTGAGGACTGCTCTCCGCTTCCAAGATGGCACCTTGATGCGCGTCTTCTTAAGGAAAGAAACTCTGTGACCTCACAAAAAGTGGAAGAGCAAGGAAGCTGAAAGCTGAGCGAAGCCTCTTTTTAAAGTAAGGGTCTTACTTTCATTCACAAGAGGAGGCACCCTCATGACTTCATCATCTTTTAGAAGCTCTACCGCTTAATACTATTATATCGACCATTAAGTTTCAAGTCCTGAATCAAGGAGGAACAAACTCAATCACAACAGCCTACAAGTGGAATCACTGAATCAAAGAGTAAGTGCATTTAAACATTTAATGAATATTGGCACATGTCCTTCCATAGATATTATACTGATTTACACTTCCATAAAAAATATATAAGAGCACTATTTTACTTCACACTGTCCAACCCATTGCTATCAAATTTTGAGATCATTATAATTTATCATCAAAAATGATATAACAGTCTGACTCTAATGTTCTTTTCTTTAAATATAAATGAAGTAAAATATATTAATTATTCTCACATTTTAAAGACATTAGTGATTTCATTTTTATAATTGGCAGGAACTCTCTACTACCAGCTTATTTTCACCACTCTTTTCTACCCTGTTATAATTTCAGCCATTTTCTTCTCACATATTTCCTCACTCTTTCTCCTCCCCTTCTGAAATTCTCTTGCCCAGCCTCTCTTTGAATCTTAAGTCAGAATCTCAATTCCATATGCGCAGAACAACTCCAGGTGGTAGTCGAGGAGAGAAACTGGTAACAGGGATTATTTCTAGGTAGAAAAAGTGGGTAGATGGAATCAGAGATTCAGGGAAGACTTACATTGCACTGCAACATTGTTTGTACTTTTGAATTTTGTGCCAAGTGTATATAGATAGCATCTGTAAAAGCAAACACATGCAGAAATGCACACACATTGTCAATTCACATCCTTGTCTTTCAAATTATGCTTGAATGAAATTTTCAGCTGAGGCGAAAAGGGAACACTTGTACACTGTTGATGAAGTGTGAACTAGTACAGCCTCTGTGGAAAAGCGCGTCGCGATTCCTAAAAGATCTAAAAACCGACCTTCCATATGACCCCACAATCCCCTTACTGGGAATATACCTGGAAGAACTCAAGTCACTCTATAAAAGAGATACCTGTACACATATGTTTATCGCAGCATTGTTCACAGTAGCAAGAACATAAAACCAACGATGCTGCCCATCAAAAGAGGACTGGATTAAAAAAATGTGGTACGTATACATGATGGAGTATTATGCAGCCATAAAGAAGAACAAAATCATGAACTTCACAGCAACCCGGATGGACTTAGAGTCTATAATACGGAGTGATCTCTCACAGAAACAAAGAACTGAGTATCCCGTGTTCTCACTCATAAGCGGACCCTGAACAATTATTGCAATTCTATAAGAGAATGATTGGCAGTAGTGGGACGCTGTCGAGAGGGGGTGGGGAAGCAGGGTTGGCCGTAGTGAGAATCTGCCTGGGGAGGAGGGGGCACGCCTCATCAGCAAGGGCACCTGCATAATGAACGTTTGTACACCTAACCCTGAGTTGTACCGCACATCTTTAAAATAAAAAAAAATTTAAAAAAATTTTCAGCTGAAAATTATGAATCTTTACTATTATTAGCACTCATGGAAATTAAGTACATATTGCATAATATCCCCGTAAGTTGTTTAACACATACATGTTTAGAGAAAAATAAAAATATTTCTTTGTAGCTTGCTTTCTTCTAGATTAAGAATCTTTGTCTGATTACTCTTTGAGTTCTGCTGACATGTCTAGCACATTTCTTAATCAATGTAGGTATTCAAAAACTGTTTAATTCATTTAGCAAATATTTATTGAGCTGCTGTTCTGGGAAAGTATCTTGGTAATCACCGGCAATAGAATTTACAGTCTCAATCCTTGCCTTTAGACATCCCAGTTAATGATGAAGATAAACACAGAGATAAATAATTCTAATAGGTGCAATTTAGAGACATTCAAAGAAGAGAAATGACAAACATCAGGTGATTATTTATCTCAGCATTTCCCAAGGACTGAGTTGAGTAGCATCTTCTTGTGATGATTTTAGGTGATCACTAGGAACACTTTTTATTAGATAATGATTTACTGTAGAAAATGCATTTGAAAATTAATAATTTTGTGGAGATTGATTTTGCATGAGGTTAAAGTAGATATTTAATTTTAAGAAGTTAGTCACTGTAAAGTGAAATATTAAGTAATAAGAGTTCAGACAGAACATAGCTATTGCAACAGTGGCGGAACAGAGAGAGATAAGAATGACTGAAGTATAGCAAGTGTTGCTCTAGCCCATGCCAACCAGATACACGTTGCCTTGGTAATGATAATTATAATTCCAGGCATGGTGGCTCATGCCTATAATCCTAGCACTTTGGGAAACTGAGGCAGGAAGATTGCTTGAGGCCAAGAGTTTAAGACCAGCCTGGTCAACATGGCAAGACCCTCAATCAATCAGTCAATCAATATTATAATTAAATATCAGAATACCTTCCCTGTCTTTTTAATTTTGATTTTAATTTTTAACAGAGACGAAATCTTTCTATGCTGCCCAGGCTGGTCTTGAACTCCTGGGCTCAAGCAATTCTCTCATCTGGGCCTTCTAAAGTGCTGGGATTATAGGCATGAGCCACCATGCCCAGTCAGTTTCCCTTTCTTGAGGGTTACTCTTCAGTATTATGCTATGATAGCTCATCTAATAGTCACAATATCTCGAAGAGATTTGTATTTTCCTGAGAAAACAGAGACTGAGAGAAGCTAATTAAATAATACAGATAACTAAAAGTTTATTCTTTAATTGCTTAACAATTGTACCTCTTAGAAGCTAAGTACTATGGGAAATGACTGCTGAGGATTCTGATCTGTTAAATGTTGAATTTGAGTGAGGAAAGAATGCCAGATGAATGAACACCTTTTATGACAGGTGTCGTGAACAGGAAGGTCAAAGAAGGCTTCTTTCAGGAACTGATGTTGAATTGGGTTCTTGCGATATATCACAGCTACCTCGGCACCACACAAAGGAAATTCCAAGTGGAAGTGCCGGGAAGAACACAAAAGAACACCAGTATGGCAGAGCACAGAGAGTGGCACAGTCCACAGACCAGCAATGGGACAAGTGCCTCTGTTTCCGCAGCCCTGCCCAGAGTAGTTTGACGAAATTTTGAATTACTGCCAATCTCAGGGATAAGATATATTTCAAGATAGATTTAATTTACATTTCCCTTAATAGGAACGTCTTTTATAAGCTTAAGAACAACTTACATTCCATTTTCTGTAAACTACTTGTATTCTTTGCATAATTTTCGACATTTTTTCTGATTCGTTTGAAGAAGCTTTTTCCAGATTAGGTAAATTAATCTTTTAACTATGATATGAGGAATATATTTGTTTCTGATTGGTTGTTTATCTTTCATTTTTATTATTTTTAATTTTTGGTTATGTGGAAAGTCTTCATTTTTTAAATTAAATCAATCTGTAGTTTTTGTTGTTTTTGAGTTTAAAATACTGAGGAGTCTAATATAATCTAATCTTATAAAAATATTCAGCTGTGTTTTCTTTTAGTACTTTTATGGTATCAGTTTGCAAGTGTAAATATGTGAACACTGGGATTTATTTTGGCACAAAGTGTGAGGTAGCGATACAACCAGATTTTTTTCATGAAATATTTCCACTTGTGATGCCATATACTGAATAATCCATCGTTTTCCCAAGAGTTTTGCAATATCACCTTTACCATAGACGAGATTTCTGATTTATTTCAGATTTCCTGGATTCTCTATTCAGTTCCATTGATGAATCTGTATATTCATAATCTACTAATACCACGTTTTAATTATTGTTTATATTGTTTTATTATCTTGTAGGACTACTTACTTGCATAGAGTATGCCTCTGATTCAGAATTTTTCCAGTTATTCTTATTCGTTTATTTTTCCATAAATGTTTCTAGCTTAAACATTTCCCATTAAAGTTCTTATTGAGCGTTAGTCTGAAGGCAGCAAAGGAGGTTACCACCGGGCTATTCCAGAGAGTGAGCTTTCCAGGCCAAAGGGACCTCACGTGGGGGCCTGGGCTGAGAGAGTTTGCCTTGTGTTTTAGGAACAGAAAAGGGGCTGGTGCTGCCCTCACAGAAGAAAGGAGGTTTTGAGTCAAAGGAGACCAGGTGGCAGAAAATGTGGTGTGTGGACTGAGCTGGCCCTTGTAGGCTATCATATGACTCTGGCTTTTAGTTTGAATGAGATGAAAGGTCACTAGCAAATGTAGAGCATGGAAATATCATATATTAAAATCTTGAATTTTTTGTATCTGTTAAATGTCCAACCAACTCAGTTTTGGGTATCTGTCTAAAAAAGATACACACATGCACACATCAGAAAGAAGAAAAAAGAAAAACGTACAAACATTGTTACAGTGAAAAATCGGTAACTCAAAGGCATATCAATAGAGAAAAGTGCACACTAGCACCATGTGAAAAAATTAGAGACATGATTTTAAGAATCTGTGATCTAGTCATATTGTAGAATACGAAGAAGCTTTAAAAACACAAAATACGTTTGAAAGCACAGAAAAGAAAACAACAGCTATGACCTTGAGGGGAAAGTGGTGCCCTAAGGGGAATTCGGGCCTCCCGTGGGCTGCTGGCTGGGTGTCTGTGGCTGCCGTGGTGTGGGGGGGTGAGGCTCTCCGGGGTGAGGGGGAGTGGAAACCAGACAGCCACGAGCAGAGGAGGACCAGTCTCACTTTTCTCCCTACTTTTGATACGTCTGAAAATTCCACAAAAGTAAAAAAATAAAATAAAAAGAATATAGACTCATAGAAGTCAAAAAATTGTTCCATAACAGTCTTGGTTGTTGCTTTAATGTGCATTTAAGGCGGCTGTTATTGAAGAGATGTATTTGTCATCAATGTTTTGATATTACTAGACAAGCAGGGTTCTGAGGATTAAATGAGACTATCCATATAAATTACTTAGCCCAGAATTCTCAATACATATAAACCTATAAGTTTTTCCAGAAGTTGATTTTTATGACTCAAAATATATTAATTTTTGAAATCTATTTTATCTCTATCTCTATTTTTTTTCTACCTCTATGTAACTTGCCTTCTGTTTAACAGCCACATAATACTTTGTAATTTACTTAGCTATTGCCCTGTTGACCTTGTGTTCTGTTCTAACAATGTCACAATAAGTGTCTTATAATATGCATCATCGTGGCCCTGCCCAATTGTTTCCATAAGGTAAGTCCTAGAAGAGGATACTAGACGAAAACCGGTGCATTTCAATAGACTTTTTCCAGCTTGCCCTACAAAAAGGTTGTACTCACATGGACTATCTCTAAGCAATTATAGGAATGTGTTTCCCTGTAATCTCTTGCCAGCAAGACATTATGAAATTAGCACATATGAAAAAATCATTCTTTTTAATGCTAGAATCTGTATTCTGCGCATTACTAGTGAAGGCAAATGCATATTTATTGTCTATTTTTATCTCTGTCATGGTGAAATACCTCTTAGTGTTCTTTGCTTATTTGCTTATTGAACTGTATCTTTTTTTTATTAATGTTAGAACTCTTTATATTATTAATACTCTCCATTCATGTGGCAGAACATTTTCTCTAGTTTGTCATTTGTCTTTAGTTTAAAATATTTCAACCTTAATTTTACACTATCTAGGATTTATGGCATGTTTAGAAAAGTCTTTTTTTATTCCAAAATAATAAAGCCATTTTTTGGGTAATCTTTTTCACACTGTTGGATTAATTTGTTTGCACTTTTTTTTTTTTTTTTTTTTTTGTGTTGGAGTATCATTCTGTTGCCCAGACTGGAGTGCAGTGACCGCTCCCGGCCCCCGCAGCCTCGACCTGCTGGGCTCCGGCGATCCTTCCGCCTCGGCCTTCCAAGTAGCTGGAACTACAGGTGCGCGCTACCACACCCGGCTAAGTTTTTGATTTATTGTAGAGATGAGGTCTCGTCAAGTTGCCCAGGTGGGTCTAGAACCCGCGGGCTCAGGCAATCCACTCACCTCAGCCTCCCAAAGGAGCGGGATTACAGGCTGAGCCACCGAGCCCGGCTTGTTTGCACTTCTGTCTTTAATCCATCTGGAATGTATTATCGAGGTAAGGATATACTTTTTATTCCCAAATATGTAGCCAACTGTCCTCACCTGTTTATTGAATAATTTATCATCATATCTGGTTGATAGTCCTCATCTCATTTTTTTTTAGGTACTTTTTATTGGCTCTTTTCACACATTTATTATTTTATATACATTTTAGAACCATTTGTTGCATTCCAAGAAAATTCTGAAGAGATTATATTTGGAATCACTTTAGAAGTGAGGTGAGAATTTGTCTTTATACCAATTCTTCCATTTAGGAAAGCAGTGTGTCTTTCTATTCCTTTTTTTTATTTATTTATTTACTGTAGAGACGAGGTCTCACCAGGTTGCCTAGGCTGGTCTTGAACCCTCAGGCTCAGGCAATCCACTCACCTCAGCTTCCCAAAGTGCTGGGATTACAGGCTGAGCCACTGAGCCCGGCCACTTTCCATTCTTAAAGTCTTTTAAATAAACTTTACTACTAACTTCCTCATAAGTGTTTCTCATTTCTTGTTAAATCCTGGGTATTTTTTTTTTACGATGTGGAGTACAATTAATTAAAGACTAGATATACAAGTGGTCATAGCACAGGCAGAGTTTTTCTTCTTGACATTTCCATCTTCCATCTTCCCAAGGTAAAATTTACAGCATCCCATTTTACACCCTATAATAACTGAACATCACCTCGTATCAATCTCTTTTCCCTTTTTACTGACGCCGTCTTCAAACGGACTACAAAAATAGCTGCTAAAAGGATCCTCCCCACCCAAACTCTGGCCCCGATATATTTTGCAAAATGCTGCTAGTTTACCTTTCTAGAATGGCGCTTTCTGAGACGACAGATATATTCTAGGGCTCACCACCCAATGTGGTAACCACTAGTCACAAGTGGTCACTGAGCCCTTGAGATGTAACTGCATCTGACCAAACTGGTTCAACTTTTAGGTAACGAAGTCGTGAGTTGTTTTTCATTTGCCATGGACCCCTGGGTTGGAGGTCACATAACTGAACACATCCAGATGAGCCAAGTGTGCAAGCACAGCCAACACCTAAGTGCCTGGACCACGGCATGGCAGGGTCCAGAATCCAACCAGATCAAGCTCTGGAAACACCCGTGGAAGGATCCCGTCAGATCATGCCTTGGCATCTCCTTGTTGCAAGATCCCATCAGATCACAGCTCATTACCCTATTTTTATAAAACCTGCTCCAGCCTCCAGCTGTGGAAGACAGAGTTAAGTGTTACACTTCTTCTCCTTGCCAGTTGACTGGTTGTAAGCTTTTCTCACTGCAAAACCCAATGCTTTAATGTTTGACTTTCCGTTGCATTAGGGCAGGCAATTCAAAGTTTGCTTCAATGACAGAAACATGACTGGTCTGGCTAAAGAACTGAATTTTTCATTTCATTTCATCTTAACTACTTTAAGTTTAAATGGCCATGTGTGGCTAGTGGCTAGTGTGTTGGTCAGCGCAGTTCTGGAAGTAAAGCTGTGAGCTGTGTCTCTCTCGACATGGGATTAGATTTCACGTGTCCTCTGACTCTAGGCCTCAGTAGTTCTGGATGATAGCAGCTGAGTGGCTCCTCCTCATGAAACACAAATGTGCCATTTTGTATACTGGACTTCAAGCAGAATTTGTTCTTTTATCAATCCTGTAATTGAGTAAAGACACTTTTTTTTTTTTTGAGTTGGAGTCTCACTCTGTCGCCCAGGCTGGAGTGCATTGGCAGGCTCCCGGTCACCGCAGCCTCGACCTGCTGGGCTCCGGCGATTCTTCCACCTCAGCCTTCCAAGTAGCTGGAACTACAGGTGTGCATCACCAGGCCTAGCCAGTTTTTTAAAAATTTATTGTAGAGACGAGGTCTCGCCTTGTTGCCCAGGCTGGTCTCGAACTCGCGGGCTCAGGCAATCCTCTCGCCTCGGCCTCCCAAAGTGCTGGGATTACAGGCTGAGCCACCGAGCCCGGCCAAGACACTTTTTAAGGCAAGCACGTTTTTCACCACTGACCATATATCCTGGGTTATTATTATTTTTTGAATCGGAGTCTCACTCTGTCGCCTAGGCTGGAGTGCAGTGGCACGATCACAGCCACCGCAGCCACAACCTGCTGGGCAGGTGATCCTTCCACCTCAGCCTTCCAAGTAGCTGAAACCACAGGCGTGTGCCACCATGCCCGGATAATTTTTTTATTTATTGTAGAGACAATATCTCGTGGTGTTGCTCAGGCTGATCTCAAACCTCTGAGTTCAGGTAAACCATTTGTCTTCACCTCCCAAAGTGTTGGGATTACAGGCGTGAGCAACCACGTGCCTGGCATTCTGGATTATTTTTATGTGGTTGGACCTTATTCTGCAGACACACCAAAAGGTTTCCATTTTAGTGTCACTTCCATTTAAAATGTACTTTCCTGTCAGCCCAGATAGCAGAACTACGTGTGACTGGATCCAGGTTGTATTGGCTGTCACTATGTACAGATAAGAAACAATTACAAACAACATAATTGGATCCAGTCAGAACTTGTGTAATTCATTTATGGTAAACCAGTAGGATGTAGTGGTATGGCTATTAGAATGATATGGATTTGTACTGGCACAGAAAGATGTTTATACCGAACTATAATATGAAATCAGCAGGATATAAATGCTAAATATCCCAACCCTAATTTATTTTTAATATAAAAAGTCTATACGTTCATACAAGAATAAAATTGCAAGGAAATACAGTGAAGTATGAACAGCAGTGCTGATCTTCAGGCGGTACAATTTAACGTAGTCAGTCCCAATTTTCTGCATTCACTGGTATGAACACTCTTTTATTTATTCTTTATTTTATTTTATTTTATTTCTTGAGTTGGAGTCTCACTCTGCCACCCAGGCTGGAGTGCAGCAGCACGCTCCCGGCCACTGCAGTCTCGACCTGCTGGGCTCCGGCGATCCTTCTGCCTCGGCCTTCCAAGTAGCTGGAACTGCAGGCGTGCAGTTTTTGATTTATTGTAGAGACAGGGTCTCGCCAAGTTGCCCGGGTGGGTCTTGAACCCGCAGGCTCAGGCAATCCACTTCCCTCGGCCTCCCAAAGTGCTGGGATTACAGGCTGGGCCACCAAGCCCAGCCAACACGCTTTTAAAATTAAAACGTTGTAGACACTAGGCACTAAAGATAAATAAACGAAAATGAGAATAGTATATTCAAATTCTGCAGTGTCCTTCTAAAGCCAGATATTCTTTAAATTCTGAATTAGTGACTATGTTCTATAAAGCCCATAGCTATAACATCAAGCAAAACAAAAATCTTAAGATTAGAGTTTAAATTATTTAACTCTGGGCATCTACTGATGGAGATTCTGAAAAGGGAAATGTCTGGCTTTGTATACGCTCTCAAACACTGTGAAGTGTGATTCTATGCTAGGAGTGCTGTTCTAAGGAATGATCGCCAATTCAGAAATTCAAAAAAGGGTCTGTGCAAAGATACCCACTGAAAAAAAGAAAAAAAAAAATCTATTCATTAAAAAAATGGCTTTTTTTTTTCTTTTAAAAAAAGCAATCTCACAGTGGGAAAGATTTGTCAAAATATAACAAATAAAGTGACAAAACATAACAAAACATAACGTGAAATCCAGAAACTATAGAAGATTCAACCGCACAACAAAAACTATAAGAAGAAATATCAAAACAAACAACTAGAAAGTCTACAACTAGTATCATAAACCAAGGACTAACTTTCTTCATCCACAGATTCTCTTTGTAAACCAAGAAAACCAGACAACAAAAATGAACACAAGATATACAGACAACATTCAAAACAGTAGTTATTTTGAGAAGGGAGGAAGAAAGAAGCAATTAGGGTGAAGCCTGCAGAAAGTTTCTAAGATGCTGGTAATATTCTTTGTTTTTAAACTAGATGATGGGTTCACAGGTGTTTTATCATCCTTTAGTCTCTCTGTGTGTTATTTACACACATACAAATATACAAATACCTATAAACACACACATACATTCTGTATGTATAGTAAAAGAGAGTTAAACACATTAAACAAAGTTTCATTATACTATGGGACAGGATAAAGGGAAAGAGATAATTGCAAGTAAAAGATCTATGTCAGTAATTCTGTGGAGAACTATGATATCTATAAAAATTACAGTGCACATACTTTTTGATCCAGTATTCCTACTTCCAGGAAATTCACTCTAAATATAATTATGCATGTATTAAATGGAATTACATTATACAAGGCTATTTATTGTAACATTATGTGTTACAGTGCAAATTTGAAAACACATTATTGGCAGGGAGCCTAATATATAAATGCACTAGGCTGGACAGGTGGCTCATGCTGTAGTTCCAGCACTTTGGGAGGCCAAGGCAAGAGAACTGCTTTAGCCCAGGAGTTCGAGCCCAGCCTGGGCAACATAGCAAGACCTCATCTTTACAAAAAATAAAAAAACTAGTTGGGCATGGTGGTGTGTGCCTGTAGTCCCAGTTATTCAGAAGGCTGAGATGGAAGGATCTCCTGAGCCCATGAGTTCGATGGAGGCTGTGGTGAGCCTTGATCATGTCAATGAACTCCAGCCCGGGCAACAGAGTGAGACCCAGACTCAAAAAGGAAACAAACAAACAAATGCACTAACATACTTGTGAGTATTGCGAATACACATGCATCTGTAACAACAAACTAAAGAAATAACGTAGATAGACAGGATTCCATGACGTATTATTTTGGGGAAAATATGTGGAAATGTATGCTATGATTGGTTTATTAAAATGAAATATGTACATGCACTCTCTGGAGAGGGGTATTGAAAAAGAATTCCAATGAACATCCATATACTTTTCTGTTTTGCGCACTCATTTGATCACCTTCTGTCTACACTCAGAAACACAGACACATACACGTTTGAGCTTTGATTTGATGAAATCATAACTCCGTGTAACCCTCACGATCTGCCTTCACGGTGTTCCCAGAGAGCAGCGGCACAAACCAGCTTGTGTCAGGTGTTAACTAAGAGAACAGGTCTGACTCCCTCTGACCCTCTCCACCCCCGGGAAGAAAGCCATTCGCTGGAGAAGTTTGCGTCCATTCTCCTCTGCCCGAGATGGTTTAAGATAGAGTCGTCTGGCTCCAGTAAGCTGAGGCGGTAACTTTTATTGATTCACCAATGTGCTGTGAACTGGGACTCTGGCATCTGGACACACATAGTCCTATGCCAGAAGACCATTCTTCTCTGTGATGTGATCAAGGACAGGAAGATGAAACGTACGCGGCTATGATTTTTCTTCTATGTCTACCTGCATATCAGAAGAAAGAAGAAGAGGAAACTGGATACACGCCTTCCCCTGAGGAACCCTTCTCCTCTTATCCACCAGTCTCTAGCCTTCAGGTTTCTTATTAAGATCTTCCAGAATAACCTCAAGTTCCTGGGGAAAACAAAGTATCTCCTGTAAAGTCCTGGTGCTAGAAAAGGGCCCAGTTACGGAAGGGAGAGTGAGCTGCGAGTACTCCGATCTGGAGTTGATATCGATTAAGCCAGGACCCACCTGGAGTTCTTTGTCTCCGGCGTCAATATTATCAGTGGCCAGGACCATCAGGGAACTTTTACTCTCTTTTTTTGAGTCAGTCTCACTCTGTCGCCCAGGCTGGAGTGCAGGGGCATGCTCACGGCCCCCGCAGCCTCGACCTGCTGGGTTCAGGCGATTCTTCTACCTCCGCCTTCCGAGTAGCTGGAACTATAGACACACACCACCACTAATTTTTTTTTATTTGTTGTAGAGACAAGGTTTCACCAAGTTGCCCAGGCTGGTCTCGAATCCGTGAACTCAGGCAATCCTCTCGCCTCAGCCTCCCAAAGTGCTGGGATGACTGGCGTGAGCCACCAAGCCCAGCCTCACTTTTACTCTGTACATGTCTGCTGTGTGCTGAGCTCCAACAGCTTCAGAGTTTTTGACTCAGGTCATATCTTCTAGCGATCCCATGAAGTGGACATTATTGCTCCCTCTTTGACAAATGAGGACATGGAGGGGAAAGAGAAGACACTGAATTCATCCAAAGACTCAGAGCTCATTATTAAGAGAGAGGACACAGTCTCCTTCGGGAACCAGCAGGCCCTCGAAACCCCCATTCCTCCGCAGCCGTGGTGCCGCTGCCCAGCCTCTGCGACTGAGAAGGGGACTCCGACGGGCACAGAGCGGGGTGTCCGATCTGGTCTCGGCCTAGCTCCTGCTGCTTCCAAATGGCTTCTCCTTTTGGCAAAGAAAACGACGCTTGACCTTCTTCATCAGACATACTTGCCTGTCATTGGCAAGAACACTCAAATTCAATTAAAGCTAGGTACAGAAGTTCTTGATTTTAAGGGGCCCACACCCACACCCTCCCCTGGTGCTTTTCCCACTGGTTATCATTTCGAAAAATAACCAATTGTCAGGAACCTCCCAAAGCCAAGTTCCTTGGGGGAACCTGGGGAAACGACCTTTTACCCAACACTGGCCACACTAAAATCCTGTGGTTTCATTTTGCTGCAGTTATGTGATAAAATCAAGGGTTTTTTTTTTTTTTAAAGTTGGAGTCTCACTCCGTAGCCCAGACTGGAGTGCAGTGGCCGCTCCCGGACCCCGCAGCCTCGACCCCCTGGGTTCCGGTGATTCTTCCACCTCAGCCTTCCAAGTCGCCGGAACTACAGGTGCGCACTACCACGCCTGGCTAATTTTTTGATTTACTACAGAGATGAGGTCTCGCCAAGTTGCCCAGGTGGGTCTCGAACCTGCGGGCTCAGGCAATCCACTCACCTCGGCCTCCCAAGGCGCGGGATTACAGGCTGAGCCACCAAGCCTGGCTAAAATCAAGTTTTTATTTATTTTTTTCTTTTGGATCCTAACTAATGCCCACAAGTCATTCCATCTCCTTAGAATGAGGTCACTATTTCCATAAATTTTGCTTAAGGATACTTGTGAATTCTGCACCTTTTGGTAGGACTATTCTAGGTGTGCCAGAGTAAAGAGCAGGTAGGTTCTCAGTGCCCCAGGTCATCTTTTTGTCAGCTGCCCAGATGTAAAGTTTTTTCTCAATTTTTTTTTTTCGTTATATTCTGCCACAAGAACACTCTTCTTAAAAAAAAAAATCTCAGATCTACACAGGGGTAAAAAACATTAAAAAAAATGTTGTTAGCATTTTGTTTGAATGACTTCAAATCCAAATATTGATTCCAATTTCTCTTGCAAAATAATGTGCCGATCTGGTCATAACGGACTCCTTGTTCCGTCATGGGACGTTTTCCTGGGGTGGGAAGGCTCTCTGTTGTCCCTGTCAGCACGCCCTGCCGCCTTCCATGTCTCCACACGCCTGCAGGAGTTCAATCCACTGTCTGCAGCTGGGTCGCTCCTGAGGTCAAGCGGCACCAGCAGCAGCTGGGGACTTTTCAGATATGCAGAAGTGTAGGTCCCATGTCACACCTGAGTCATGAGAGTCGACCTTTCCGCAAGAGCTGGATGGTCATCTGCTTGCTTATTCATGTCTGAGAGGCCTTGCTCACCTCCTGTCTCCCCTTTACTCAATGCCTACTGATGTGCGTCTCCTACCAACACTCAGCTCCTCGAGATTTTCCTACTCAAACCAGCTTTTTCTTTTACACTCTACGGTGTTGTTCTTTTTGCCTGGATGACCTTCTTCAAGACACCTGCATTGTCCTCCATAACTCAAACCCACCTCTAAGGCTTCTGTTTAGAAGCCGTTTGATGCCCTCTAAGAAGACCTTCAAGCGACTCCCAGTCCGCCCTCCCCTGCACCACCCCCTAGAGATAGGCAAGATTTCTCCCTCTGCACATGGTTTTTAAGGTTGCAAGTCTAGCTGTGTAGTTGTCTAGATTCTGAATTTCTTGTGAGCACAATGAATGCATTGTTCATTTTTCTTGTATCAGGCCCTAGAGTGACTTGATGGCCCCAGTAAGAAATGCCCATGCCTTAATGTCTGGAACCTCGAAGGTGACCTTATTTGCTTGACAAAATGTCTTTGTAGAAGTAATTAGAGTAGAGAGCTTGACATGAGACCATCCTAGATTAACAGCTGGGCGCTGAATACAATGACAAGTGTCCTCACAGAGACACACAGAGGAGAAAGAGCGAGAGGCCAGGAGAAGATGAGGCTGAAACTGGAGTGACGCAGCCACAAGGTAAGGAACCCCTGGAGCCCCCAGAAACTGGAAGGGGTGAGGACAGATCTTCTCTGGAGCCTTCGAAGGGAGTGTGGCCTACAAGCTTCTTGATTTTGAACTCTGGACTCTCGATCTGAGAGAATACGTGTCTGTGTTCATGCCACTCAGACTGTGGCAATCTGTTTCAGCGAGTCGTTCTGAAACAAGACTGCCTAATGTGTCATCTGACAGTTTTCTGATTGCATTATAGTAGCTGCCAATCCCTGAGTACCCACTAGTCACCAGGCCTTTTCTAGGTGCTTTTTAGGTGCTCTTAGCAGGGTCACTGGAAGATGAGTGGACAGATGGTCTGCGGTAGGAGTACATAGACATGCAGGAGGAAACGGGCCCAGGAGGAGGTTCGTTCATCACAGGGACCCTCACTTCCAGGCCTTGGCCACAGAGGAGGCCTCCAACCATCAGTGGACCAGATGGTTCACCTGTGGCAGACTTCACCAACCAGCCTGTCTTGCTCCATAATGAGTAATACAGCTCATAAAAAATATATATGTATATGAGTCAAAGCAAAAATACCAAAACCTAATTAAGAAGTTTAAAAACGGCCGGGCTCAGTAGCTCAGCCTGTAATCCCAGCACTTTGGGAGGCCGAGGCGAGTGGATTGACTGAGCCCACGGGTTCGAGACCTGCCCGGGCAACTTGGCAAGACCTCATCTCTACAATAAATCAAAAAAATTAGCCGGGCGTGGTAGCATCTGCCTATAGTTCTGGCTACTTGGAAAGTTGAGGCGGAAGGATTGCCAGAGCCCAGCAGGTCGAGGCTGCGGTGGCTGTGCGTGTGCCACTGCACTCCAGTCTGGGCGACAGAGTGAGACTCCAACTCAAAAAAAAAAAAAAAGAAGTTTAAGAGCACCATTTGTTGGGAATGCAAACTAGTGCAACTTCTTTGGAAGATAGTGTGGCGATATCTGAAAGAACTAGAAATTAACCTTCCATATGACCCAGCAATTCCTCTATTGGGAATATACCTGGAGGAACTCAAATCATTCTACAAAAAAAAAATACCTGCACACGTATGTTTGTTGCAGCTCTATTCGCATAGCAAAAACATGGAACCAACCATGTTGTCCATCGAAGCTGGGCTGTATTAAAACAATGTGGTACGTACACACAATGGACTATTATGCAGTCATAAAGAAGGACAAACATATGGAATTTGCAGCAACCTGGATACG
>CAUYQG010075661.1:0-41057 GCA_963574415.1 Tarsius wallacei | reverse complement strand
TAAATATAAACCTCCCATATGACCCCGCAATCCCCCTACTGGGAATATACCCTGAAGAAATCAAATCACTCTATAAAAAAGATACCTGCACATGTATGTTTATCGCAGCATTGTTCACAATAGCAATAACCTAGAAGCAACCATGCTGTCCATCAAAAGAGGACTGGATTAAAAAAAGTGGTACATATACAAGATGGAATACTACGCAGTCATAAAAAAGAACAAAATCATGAATTTCGCAGCAACTTGGATGGAACTAGAATCTATAGTACTGAGTGACCTCTCACAGAAACAAAGATCTGAGTATCACATGTTCTCACTCATATAGTGAACTTTGAACATCTAATATAATACTATAAGAAAATGACTGACAGAGATGGGAAACTATGGGGGGAGGGGAAGGGAGATGGGATTAATGGCAGTCAATATCTGGCTGCGGACAGGAAGACACCTCTTATCAACAAGGGTGCCTGAACGAAGCATATTTATATACCTAATCCTTAACTGTATCCCACAATATCATAATTAAAAATACTGATTATTAAAAAAAAAGGAACATGGACCTAAAGGTAAAATTTATATATATATTTTATATATGTATAATATATATATATTTAAAAAAACAACAGATAAGACATTTGTAATAATGGGTTGGGTAAATATTTCTTTCTTTCTTCCTTTTTAAAAATTTTTTATTATAAAGATGTGGGGTACAATTCAGGGTTAGGTATACAAACATTGATCATGCAGGTACCCATGTTGATGAGGTATGCACTTCCCTCCCCTAGCAGTTTCCCTCAATTGCCAATCCCACCCCCTTTCCCTCACAGTTTCCTACTGTGAATAGACACTTCTCAAAAGAAGGTATACGGGCAGCCAACAGACACATGAAAAAGTGCTCAGCCTGACTCATCATCAGAGAAATGCAAATCAAAACCACACTGATCTACCACCTAACCCCTGTAAGAATGACCATCATTAATAAAACAAACAACAACAGATGCTGGCGAGGATGTGGAGAAAAGAAAACACTTCACTGTTGGCGGGAATGCAAACTAGTTCAACCTCTATGGAAAACAGTGTGGCGATTTCTGAAAGAACTAGAAATTGACCTTCCATATGACCCAGCAACTCCCCTATTGGGAATATACCGGGAGGAACTCAAATCATTCTACCAAAAAGATACCTGCATACGTATGTTTGTTGCAGCTCTTTCTTTATTTTATTTGTTAGATTCATCTTTTTAATGGCATTTTAAAACTTAAAGAAGTGAGTCAGTGGGGCCTCTGGACTCAGCTGCTATGAAGGAGGAGAGACCCTTAATACTCCCTAAGACATGCCGTTTCAAGAAGATATTCATGAGGGGGACGTTGAGCCTTTCTTCTATTTCTTCATATAACATTGGGAAGAAGCGGAAAAATCCTAAGTGTGAAGAAGGCAGGGAGATCTTTCCTTTCAGGCTATCAGTAAA
The DNA here is from genome assembly GCA_963574415.1 of Tarsius wallacei. Classification (NCBI taxonomy): domain Eukaryota; kingdom Metazoa; phylum Chordata; class Mammalia; order Primates; family Tarsiidae; genus Tarsius; species Tarsius wallacei. The sequence goes on along the minus strand of CAUYQG010075661.1, from coordinate 39,586 downwards.
GGAAGAAGTGAGGAAGGGGCGGGTGCTGGGAGTTGGGAGCAAGAAACAGCTAAATCTGGGACCTACACACACACACACACACACACACACACACACACACACCACCTTCCCTCTTTCTCTGAAATTGGCAACTGGGGCCTTGAGAAGGCCCCATGTTCAAGCTCTCGCCTCTTTTTCTTTCTAGCTGTCAAAAGTTAATAGTTACCACTCTAGGTGATGTAGCAAATCCAGGGAAGGGCCTGGTAGCCGGTTTTCTCAATGACCTTGATCCTGGATATGGTAAAGTAGGGGATCTCAAACTTGATCTCCTCCTTCTTCACGCTGGGGACGCCAAAGTGAACTCGCATCAGGTACTCTTTGCCCCCCCAGGAGTTAATACTCAAAATAGTTTCGTTCTTTGGCACAGACTCCATCTCTATCAAAGTGCTCAATCTCGCTTATGGCCACATCGCCATGTTGCTGGTCTTGGAGCATGGGGAGCCGGCATTCATGGGTACTGGCACAGATATCTCCACGCTGTTGTCCACTGACTGCTTCTTAAACTGCCCCTTGTCCTTGATCTCCATGTGGCTGTGGGAGAACTTCTCAATGACAACTCAATCCAGATCAGCAGCTCGACTTGGGTACTGAGGCAGTAGGACTTGAGCTCAGGATGAAAGAGAGTGGGGTAATTATTGAAGTGCGAGAGCCACGGACACTGGTGAAATGTTACATTTTCCAGCTTCACTGATTTGTCTTTGAGGTCCAGTTGCAGTTCTGACATTCCCAACAGAAACACCTTAAGCTTGATATTGCCCACGATCTCCCTCAGCAGGACACACTGGCACTGACCAGCAGGTTGATAGACTCTATCACATCTATGAACACCTCGTACTTCTTGTGCTTGATGCCCTCCTAGCATGATGGGCGACACTCGCAGCTTGCCCTCCTCCAACTTGTTGCCCTGCTGCATGATGTAGTCCTGGAGAATCTTGCCGTCCATAATCTGTGCGAAACCAAAGTCCATAAGCTCATATAGCAGCTTATAGACGATGACAAAGTACTTCTGGATGCTCTCCTCCTCCAGCTCATTGAAGTATTCACGGAGCACCTCCACTGTCTTACAGAGAACTGAGTACACCAGTGAGCCTTTGGTGTTCTTCAGCGTGGGGCCACCAAGTAGGGGTTGCTGTGTTTGATTCATAGGAAGTGGACTCAGCCATGCCTCAGCAGCCGGGCTAGGGCACCTCATTCCTCCTGCTGCACCAGCTGAGGCATGACATGCTCAATCTCGCTCATGGCCACATCGCCCTTGTAATTGCAGCTGATCAAGGGAGGGAGGGGGCTAAGTGTTGAAAAACTTCCTACTGTGCACCATGCTTACCACCTGGGAGGCAGACTCAGAAGAAGCTTAAACCTCACCACCACACAATATGCCTATGTAACAAACCCGCACATGTACCCCTTGAATCTGAAAAAACAAAAAAAATGAAGAAGGCAGAGGAAGACATGATGGTACCCGGTAAATCTTGGAGGTGGGGTGGGAGCACCCGGTTTAGACAAATATTCCTGAGACAGACTATAAAAACTTTAACCCGATCTGGGAAAAAGGAATGGTTAATTGACCTCCAACAACAATTGCAACACAGCAACCGAAACAAACAAACAAACAAACAAATAAAAACAAAAAAACAACAAAGCTTTGCTCTTGGAATGGTACTATTAAGAGAATGAAATGACCATTCAGAGATTAGAAAAAAAAATTTGCAATACACATATTTGACAATAGAATTGTATCCAGAACATATTAAGAACTTTTAATCCCATCTGACCTTTTTGTAAAAATTGGCAAACTGATTCTAAAATTTATATGGAATTGCAAGAGATTCAGAATAGCCAAAACAATCTTATCAAAGAACAAAGTAGAAGGAATCACACTGACTGATTTAAAAACTTATGGTAAATAAAAGAACAATAAAACATTGGTAATCAAAGCAGTATTTACTGGCACAAAAATAGACATATAGATTAATGGAACAGAATTGAGAGTCTAGAAATAAACCTACACATCTGTGGTCAACTAATTTTTGACCAGAATACCAAAACTATCCAATGAGGGAAAGAATAGTCTTTTCAACAGATAGTGGTGGGTCAACTGGATAGCTACATACAAGAGACCAAAACTGGACTCCTACCTCACACCATATACACAAATTGAATAAAAATGAATTAAAGACACAAATGTAAGAGCTTAAACTATAAAATTATTAGAAGAAAATAGAGAGGTAAATATTCATGACCCTAGATTTGGTAAATAATTCTTACATATAATACCGAAAGTACTAGCACTGACAGAAAAAATAGATGAATTAGACTTAAAATTAAAAAAAAATTCTGCTTCAAAGCACATCATCAAGAAATTATAAAGACAATCCACAAAATAAAAAAAATATGTTTTGCAAATCATTTCTCCATAACATAGACACAACTCTTACAACTCAATAATAAAAGACAAATAACCCAATTTAAAAATTGACAAAGGATCTGAATAGACATTCCCCCAAATAAGGCAGATAAATGGCCAATAAGCACATGAAAAAAATGCTAAACATTATTAGTTATCAGAAAAAAACTAAATCAAAACCACAATGAGATACAACTTCATACCCACTGGAATGGCTGGAATCAAAAGTCAGATAATAACAAGTGTTGATGAGGATGGGGAGAAATCAGAACCTTCATGCACTGCTGGTGGGAATCTCAATTAGTGCAGCTACTTTGGAAAACAGTCTGGCCATTCCTCAAACAATTAAACATAGAGTTACCATTTGACCTAACACTTTCACTCTTAGAGTATATACTTAAGTAAAATGAAAACATATGGCCACACAAAAACTTGTACACAAATATCTATTGCAGTATTATTCATAATAGCAAAAGTAGAAGCATGCAAATGTTCATCAATTGATGAACAGATGAGCAATATATGGTATTTACTAACAAGGGAATTTTATAAGTACTATTCAACTATAAAAAGAGATGAAATACTGAGATGTGCTATAGCATAGAAAAACCTTGAAAATATTATAGTAAGTGAAAGAGGACAATTACAAAGACAACCTATTACATGATCCCATTCATATGAAATGCCCAGAACAGGAAAATGTGTATATAAAGAAAGTATGTTCATAGCTGCTTAGGGCTGGGCAGTGGGGGGTAGGAGAAGATTGGAGATGGACGCACAAGAGGCATAACTCAAGCAGTATGAGGTTTATTTTGAGTTGATTAAAGTGCTCCACAATTGACTGTGGTGGTGATTGCACATATCTGTGAATATGCAAAAAAACCCTCGACTTTACATTTTAAATGGGGAAATTATATAATATGTGATTATATCTCAATAAATCTGCAAAAAATATCAAAAATGGAAAAAGGGAACTCTTGCCATGCATTTATAGGCACATAACATTAATAAGGGTGCCTGATCTTAATCCAGGCGAAGTAAGGGCCAATGGGAGGCCCAAAATTTACCTATACTAGACCACTGATGTACTCAATCCTGACTTGTACCCCACATCTTTAAAAGAAAAAAAAATTAATTTCAAAAAATAAAACCATTTGTTAGTTTAAAAAAATAAATTTAAACATGTACTTGCTCTATGGCCCAAATGTCCATAATTCCATTACTAATTATTTACTCAGGAGAAATAAAGACATATGTCCAGGATACCTGATCCCAAACCAAGTGAAGTGAGGACCAAAGTGAGGCCCAGACTTTACCTGAACAATGACCATTTGTATACCTAACCCTTAATTGTACTCCACATTTTTAAAATAAATTTTTTTAAGTTTCTTAAAAAAAAAAGATGTATGTCCAGAAAAAAGAAAAAGTTTAGGCATAGATGTTCATAATATCTAACAATTGGAAAAAACACAAATGTCTTTCCACATGTGAATGGATAAACAAACAGTGAGATGTCCATGTAATGGAGTTCTGCTCAGAAAGAAAAAGGAATGAAAGGACAGAGGCGCCAGCATGTACAATTCTCAAAAGCATTATGCTGACTGAAGACCCCAGGCACACACAAAAAAGTAAATCTGTATGATTTCATTTATTCACAATTCTAAACTAGTCAAATCTTATCTATAGTGACAGAGATACATGGTTCCTGGGGCTAGTAGTGGGGAGTTAGGTAGTGGTGAATGGATTCCTGAGTGGCAGGAGGAAACTTTTTGGAGCAATAGAAATGCTCTATGTCTTGATGGGGGTGATAGATATAGGGTGTATACATTTGTCAGAAACCATCAAAGCCAAGGCCAGTCATGGTGGCTCATGTCTGTAATCTCAGCATTTTGGGAGGTTGAGGTGGGAGGATCGCTTGAGGCCAGGGATTTGAGACCAGCCTGGGCAACAGAGCGAGACCTCGTCTATACCAAAAAAAGATCTGGACGTGGTTGCCCGCACTTGTAGTCCCAGCTACTTGGGAAGCTGAAGTGAGAGGATCGCTGGAGCCCAGGAGATGAAGTTGCAATGAGTTATGATTGTGCCACTGCACTCCAGCCTGGGCCACAGAGTGAGACCCTGTCTCTTTTTTCTTTCTTTTATTTTATTTTAAAGATGTGGAGTACAAGCCAGGATTAGGTACATAAGTGGTCTATGTACAGGTGAAGTTTGGTTCTCCAACTGGAGACCCTGTCTCTTAAAAAAAGAAAATATATCATCAAAGAATTCCAATTAAAATAGGTGGACTTTATTTTATGTAAATTATATCTCAAAAAGGTAAGTTAAAAAGGAGAAAAATGAAGTTTGTACGTGTTAGAAAACTTGTTCTTGTAATAGAAGAAATAGTCAAATTTTTTTCTATGTGTGTCTGTTGTGTTTTTGTTACTGAGCTACACTTTAAGTGGCACAAAATTAAATACATTTTCAAAAATAAGTACACAATAACTGTTTCTCAAATGAATGACTTCTAAGCAATTGGAGGGGTCATTGAAAGAAAGAGATGGACTCTATGACACAGAAGGTGTAAGGAAAAAAAGGAGTTAAGAATCAAGTATTAGGAGTTACTTGTTCTTAGAAGGTAGATTAAAGAAGTGTACCTAGAAAGCAAAAGAGAAGCAACACAAGAAGGAGAGATACTATAATAATGGAATGGTATTGAATATTAAGGATTTCAAGGGATTGTTCAGAAAAGACTAGAAAAGTAATCTCTCACTGAGTAGAGAAGAATCACTAGGCTTATCTATCAGTTGGTTTTTTGGAAACCTTTAGTACTATAGTTTAATTTTAAAGGTAAGAGTTACTTCATTTTCATTACTTTCTACTTCAAAGTAGTTCTCTAAATGTGTGTACAATGTGTGATATCATTTTATAAAACTATAAAACTTCTGGATTCTCAAGTAATGATAATTCTTCTATTGTAATCTGTAATCAAGGCTGATTGCTCAGGGCCCCATGACATAAAAACTTTTTTTTTTTTGAGTCAGAGTCTCACTCTATCACCCGGGCTGGAGTGCAGTGGCACGTTCACGGCCAATGCAGCCTTGATCTGCTGGGCTCAGGTGATCCTTCCGCCTCAGCCTTCCAAGTAGCTGGAAGCACAGGTGTGTGCCCTCACGCCCGGCTAATTTTTTGATTTATTGTGGAGACGAGGTCTCTCCAAGTTGCCCAGGCTGGTCTCGAATCCCTGGGTTGAAGCAATCCTCTCGCCTCAGTCTCCCAAAGTGCTGGGATTACAGGCGTGAGCCGTCACACCTGGCTAAAAAAAATTCCTTGTTATAGATTATGCAGTTTACACAGAGTTGTATGTATGGCTGATGATACCCAATCCCCGTGAACTAGGGTGGAACTCCCAACCAGCCTTTCTGCATTCCCTTTAGAGAAAGAGAAAGGGAAGTGGAGTTGACATATGGTTTCTGTGTTATGTTCAGTTTAAAATCCTGTCATTGTCTTTATGCTTATTTCCAGAAAATAAGAGTTTGCTGTACTTACTTGATTTTTAGAATGTATCCAGAAATTCTTTGAAGTACGCAAGATTTTAGAGAAGGGTTATTTTCTTTTCTGGACAAAGCTTGCACTTTCAAACCTCACATACATTCACATTCTTCCAACTTTCCAAAACCAAAGTCTACAATTCCAAATAAAACTATAGAATCCAAGTCTATAAATACCTCTTTTGCCACAAGAGAAGCTGATGCTGGAGGGAAGGCAGATGTTCTCTCACACACAATTGGTAAGTTTTAATCTTTGTACTAGGCATCAGATCTGGTTTCTATTGGCACAGCTGATAGACTGAGTCATTAGCATAAATGCCATGTCGACTCTTAGGTTTCTTCTGTAAATATTTGTGTTCTGATTGATGTTTCTTTTTTACATTGCTTAAGGGCCAACAATCATGATATTGATGGCAAATAAAATAGCATATACGCATCTCAGATGGAAGTAGTGGTGCAATGGACATTTTGGACTTCTCTATTAGTGTCAGTCTGAGACTTGGACTGGCCAGAAGGGGGTTAGACTTTAGAGTTTAGCTAAACAGGAGAGATATACAAAATATTTCCTAGCTTGATAGACTGCAAAATCTCAAATACCGAGAGAGAGAGGAAGTGGGAGAGAGAGAGAGAGAGAGAGAGAGAGAGAGAGAGAGAGAGAGAGAGAGAAATAATGACACAACTAATGACACAACTAACAAGTGGTAAATATGGAATTTGAACCTCATCTTTCTTTTTTTACTTTTTTTTTTGAGGCACGCTCTCACTCTGTTGCCCAGATTGGGCTGGAGTGCAGGGGCATGATCATAGCTCACTGCAGTCTTGAACTTGAACTCCTGGGCTCTAGTGATCCTCTTGTCTCAGCCTCCCAAGCTCCTGATTAGCTGGGGCTACATTTGCATGCCATTGTGTCCTCATCTTTATTTTTTAAAAGCCATTTGATTGCCTTCCACAATAAACACGATTTGTACATTTTTATCCCGCCAAACGATTTGTTCTATGTCTTATTTTATATTATTTTCTGGGTGCAGGTGGCCCTAGGTCAGGTGGTGTTTATCAGCTCTGAAAGAGGCCATAAGCCTTCAGGAAAATCCTGACCTGGATGAGGCAGTGATAGAAATTTTTTGATTAATTCATGGTGATGCTCTTTTTTGCTTTTATTAGGAATTTACAGATACATTCCTGTCAGCAAACAATTTTAATGTTTACCACTTTAATATAAATATCTTAGGTTTTCATTCATGTTTTCTTGAATAGTGCAAGGACTGAAGTGTTTTAACTTCAATACGTTGTTCTTTTTCAGTGTTCTAAAAAAATTGCAGATATATTAGTTTATAAAACTAAAGCCTAGAGTGCCAATAGAATCTTGGAACTGAAAGAGACCTCAAAAGATGAAAGGTGATCCAGTTTAGCCCTTGCAACCCAGCCTTAAGGCATATTAACTGTTAACGAGGGCCGAGTACTGCTCCTATTCTTTGTGTAAAGCTATTTCTATTGAATGATTTGTATTATTTAGGAATGTCCAAGCTTTCAAAATCAAAGAGGTTTCCCAGTAAAATTATTTCATTTTATGGATGTGGAAACTGAAGACCAGAGAAAGGAAATAATTTGTGTAAGGCCTCATCTATTGTTGAATTATGCTACGGGAATTTTCCTTCCGGATATAATACTGGCAGTTTAGATTAAGATTATATCAAGGAAATTTCAACTCTAGCCCATGAAATCTAAGTTTTCCTTCTCCTAAGGGGAGGATGGGGTTAGGGCAATGGACAATGGACAATGTGTGTGTGTGTGTGTGTGTGTGTGCGTGTGTTTGTGTGTTAGATATTGCAAAAACTATAACCACTACTGGTTTTGATAAAGAAATGCCATGGACTTGAGCATTCGACTTAGATTTAAAATGATTTTCTGCCAAAAAAGACTTTTTATAAGTTTTTGGCTAGTGGTAAATGCAAGATAGTATCATTCTTGGTCCAGAGCCGCCAACAATGCATAACAGTCACAGTTACTAACTTATACTTTGGGGGTTAGGAGGCTGGAATTCTTTCACATGGACATATCCTGCATTTGCCTAGAAGAAAGTAAATGCTTCCAAATACCTTCCACATCTGGATTCCACACTGTGAGACTTGGCAGTTTGCTTTAAAAATGTTGCAGCATTGTTTGATAACCTGCCAGGATATGTTGAAATGGTACATAGTTTGGAATATTCCACATATGGGTGAGTATATAAGTCCTTAAATGTTGTTTTTCTTGTCCTTAATCTGGCAGAAAAATGTGTATATTCTAAACATACAATCAGAAATTATAATAACATAGTTCAGATTTAACATATCTGTTTATCTCTGTTTAATTTTATTTTCTGGGAAAGTACCATTAAAAGGTAGATTATTTAATGTAATAACTAAATTGCCTGAAAAATCTTGTACAGACAGAGATCTCTTTGGAATATATTTTCAGTATTTGCATCTCTTTATATGATTGCAGTGATATTGTCCATTAGGGATTGCTCTGATTTAGTGGTAGTGAAAGCCTGGGGCACTGTGTTGAGAGGGATTCTGAAGTTTCATCCATGCCATCAGTGGGAAAGGGCCGCCTGACTGGTTAGTGATATCTGGCGTCAATGTGAAAAGAGAGAGCAGTAAAAAAACCCTCCATGTTTTAAACATGCTTGAGAAATGTATTTATTGTTAAGGGTTTTGTTTTTTGAATAGGTAATATATTAATGTGGAAACCGTAAATATGTTACAGAAGAATATACAATGAAAAATGATTTTCTCTTCCATTTTTCTTCCTCTATCTTCAAGTGCTACTCCTTAGAGGCAAACTATCGTTGCAAGTTCCTTTCAGAGACAGTCTAAGTTTCTAAAGTCATTTCTGTATAAATATCTATTTTTAACATCAATTGTGGCATAATACATGTATTTTTCTGCACCATGTATTTTTAATGGCAAATTTTGTTATTTTACCACAATTAAAAAAATTAATAATAGACCCCAAACCATTAAATTGTATGTTTTAAATGGGTAAATTGTGTGGTATGTGAATTATTGATATAGTTAGATTAATAGCTACCATATTTATTACTGTTTTCTATTAGTTGCCCTTGTTCTTTGTTCCTATTCTTGTCTTCTACTCTTTTTATTCTTCTATGGTTTTAACTGAGCACATTTTATATAATTCAATTTTTTCACCATTCATAGCATATCACTTATACTTTTTTTTACTGTTTTTGCTGATTGCCCCAGAGTTTGCCATATACATTTACACCCAATCCAAGTCCACTTTCAAATAACACTATAGCACTTTTTAGGTACTACAAATACCTTGTAATAACAAAATATTGTTAATTTCTCCCTTCCATCCCTGGTATCACGATGTCATTTATTTCATTTATACATAAGCAGACATAATTTAATACATTGTTGCTTCTATTTGAACAAACTGCTATGTGTTTTCAGTTCAGAATTAGAAACATAAAAATTTGTGTTTTACCTTCATTTATTCCTTCTCCAAGCCTTGCTCTTTCTTTATGTAGATCTGAGTTTCTGATCTTTATTATTTTCTTTCTGTCTAAAGAACTTCTTTTAACATTTTTTACAAGTCAGATAGCAAATTTCCTAAATTTCTGTTTTTCCCAGAATTTTTTTTCTTTACTTTTGAAACATAATTTTAAGGCACACAGAATTCTAGGTTGGTGGGGTTTTTTTTTCCTCTCAATACTTCAAATATTTCACTCTACTCTACTTTTGCTTACATGGTGTCTGTGACAAAGTCAAATGTAATTTTTATTTTTGTTCCTCTATAGGTAAGCTGTTTTTGCCTCAGGCTTCATTCAAGATTTTTTGTTTCGATTTTCTGAATTTTGAATATAATATGCTTAGGTATGGTAGTTTTTGTTGTTGCTTGTTTGTTTGTTTGTCTTTTGGCATTTAATATGCTTGTTGTTCTCTAGTTTTCTGGAATTGTGGTTTGGTACCTGACATTAATTTGGGGAAAATTCTTAGTCTTGGTTTTTTCTTTTCCTTTCTTTTTCCTCTCCTTCTGGTTTTCCGTACTACGTATTTTGCTTTTGTTTGTTTGTTTTTAGTTTTTTTGTCTTTACTTTGCAGTTTTGAAAGTTTCTATTGTCATACTTTCAAACTCAGAAATACTTTCCCCAGAGTGTCCAATGTACTAATGAGTCTATCAAAGGCATTACTCATTTTTGATCTCTAGCATTTTTTGAGTCTTTTAAAAAAATTTCCATCTCTCTGATTATATCACCCATCTGGTCTTGTATGTTGTCTACTTTTTGCATTACAACCCTTAGCTTATAAATTACAGTTGTTTAAATTCCTGGTCTCATCATTCCAACATCATTGCTTTATCTGAGTCTGGTTCTGATGCTTGCTTTTATCTCCTCAAACTGTGTTTTTTTTTTTTGCCTTGCAGTATGCCTTGTAATTTTTTTGTTGAAAGCTGGATATGATGTAGTGAGTAAAAGGAATGATCATAATAGGCATTTAATAATGAGATGGTAAGGTGTTGGGGGAGGGAAAGTGTTCTATAGTTCTATGATGAAGTCTCAGTCTTTCAGTGACCCTGTGCCAATGGGCTGTGAATTTCACAAGTGCTTCTCAGTTTTCTCTCTCCCTCCCTTTAGGTGGGACTGGATGGTTAGAGAAGGCTGGATTTGGGTATTTCCTCTCTCCCATGTTGGTTAGGCTCTGAGGCTCTAGCAAAATAGTTTCTTTTAAGAGACAGTCTAATTAAAAATAGAATGTTCTAGTGTATTTCTAAATGATTGTGTTTTTCCTCCACCTGTCAGTAGCATGAGGGAATTCCCCCAAATATTCAATGAGAGAACCTGGTAGGGATCCTAGAGGTAAAATTCACAAAAGTGTGGGGTATCTCTGACTGGCATCTCTGAAGTTTTTAATTCTCAAATTTGTCTACAATTGAACCTCCGCTAATTCAACAACTACAGTTCAGATATTCCTACACTGGTACTGGTTCTCATGGGAGTTTCTGCTTGCAGGTTTTCACTCCAGTAAATTGTGGTTCTCTGTACCTGCCTGTCTGTCTCTCCAATCTCACTATCTGATAGATTCAGGCAAAGTTATTGATTTTTTTCAGTTCTTTAATCTTTTTACCTGTTGTTAGAATGGGGTGATAACTCCCAAGGTCCTTACTTGATGCAATGAAAACTGAAAGTGTCTGCACTTGGCATTTTTCATTTAATAATTTATCATGGGTAGGGCACACTTCATTAGCAAGGGTACCTGCATAATGAACATTTGTATACCTAACACTGAATTGTACTCCACATCTTTAAAATAAAAAAAATCAAAAGGAGAAAAATAAAACTAGGAGTAAAAAACAAAACAAAACAAAAAATCATGGAGATTGTTTCAAATCGGAGCATACAGCACCATTTTGTTTTTTTAACAGGTGCATAGAATTTCATTAAATGAATGTCTTATTGTTTAACATGCCCCTATGGATAAATTCTTAGGTTCTTTTTAAATTTTTTGTTATTTTTTTCCTACTTATCCTTGACTTGAAACTCAAAATTTTTTGTTATAAACAATGTTGCAATGAATGTCCTTGTACATAGTTCTTTTCACATATATACAAATAAATCTGTAGGCTAAATTGTTGAAAAAAAGATTGTAGACATCATTGCTAAATATTCCTTAATAAAAATTGTATAATCTATACCCTTACCATTAATGTATGTGAGTGTTTATTTTCATACAGTCTCACCAATGTAGCATATTATTAAACATTGAAAAATTGTTACCAATGTGATAGCTGAAAACTTATATCTTATTATAGTTTTGATTTGTGATAACTAATAATGAGATCATTTTTCGACTCATTTAATGGACTTTTTCCCCATCTTCTTTGAACTCTGTTCATGTCTTTCTTCCATGTTTCTACTGGTTTGTCTTTTCCTTAATGATTATAGGAGCTCTTTATATGAGGGAAGACACACACACACAAATGGAATTAGTTTTTGGAAAGCAGGCCCCTTGTAGTACAGGCTTTGCCTGCTAAGTAAGTGTTCTAGGAAACCATTGGCATCAGAGTACCAGCTAGTGTTATTGTGAGAGGCTGCGTTTGGCTACATTGGTTTTTTTTTTTTTTGGATTATTTCAATGTGTTTGCCCATTTCATTATGGGTGATTTACCAGCACACCTGCCCACATTGCACTGAGTGTTCAGCATTTTTTGACCAAAAGCAGCATGAACCCTGTGCCCCAACCTCCCTATTGATCCAATCTCACCCTGAACAACTTTTTTTGTGTGTGTCTTCAGATGGAAAAAGTCCTCAAAGGGAAACATTTTGCCAATGTGGAAAAGGCGAAACAAAAAATGACAGAAGCAGTAAAAGGCATCAAAATTGATGAGTTCAAAAACTTGAGCAGTGGAAAAAGCATCTTAATAGGTGTATTGCATCAAACGGAGAGTACTTTGAAGGTGACTTAAATTTAAACATGTAAGAATAAATACACAATTTTTAATATAAATAAATTCTGGATTTTTTGGGTCCCCCCTCGTATGTCAAGGAAATTAACTCTTTGTCATATGCATTCAAAGACATGCATTCATTTTCCTAGTCTAGATTTTTTGTTTTTGTTTTTTATTGGCTTTTTAATGGTATTTTCTTGCCACAGAGAATTTTAAAAACACATAAATGATTAAGTTTAGTAGACTTTTTATTGGTAACTTCTGAATTTTGGACTATGCTTAGAAGGCTTTTCCTTGCTGTTTTTATATTGTTACTTTTTATATTTAAATTTTTGATTCCTCTAGAATCTGTTTTGGTGTAAGTTGTAAATTAGGAGACCAACTTGTTTTAGTATTTTTTTTTCACTTGGCTACCCAGTAGAATCAATTTTGGTTATGCTACGTTAACTGAACATTTAAACATTTTCCCATTTCTTATATAATTTTCAGGAATCACTTTTTATTATATCCAATATTATAATAGTAATATTACTATTATAATATTACTATATATATAATAATAATATTACTATATATTATTATATATATAGTAATATTATAATAGTAATATTATATTGAAAAAGAGTAATTTTTAATTTCTGTTATTACATATCATGCTACAATGGCCTTCTTTATGTATATTTTCTTGTTGCTGTTGAATTATTTCTATGGGATACATTATTAAGAATGGAATCCTTTGGGAGGCTGAGGTGAGTGGATTGCCTGAGCCCGCGGGTTCGAGACCCGCCTGGGCAGGCGAGACCTCATCTCTACAATAAATCAAAAAATTAGCCCGGCGTGGTAGCGCACGCCTGTAGTTCCAGCTACTTGTAAGGCTGAGGCGGAAAGATCGCCGGAGCCCAGCAGGTCGAGGCTGCGGTGGCCGGGAGCGGCCGCTGCACTCCAGTCTGGGCGACAGAGTGAGACTCCAACTCAAAAAAAAAAAAAAAAGAATGGAATAATTGAGTTTTGCTAAGTATAATCATATTGTTTTTCTAAAGTGTGACAGTTGTTAATCCCACTATTAATTAATAAAATTCCATCAGTTTAGGCTGTAATTTTAAAAACTATCACATTAAGCTGAAAAACTGGAAATCAAAGCTTGTTTGTTTGTTTGTTGGGTCAATGTTTCACTCTGTCACCAGGGCTGTAATGCAGTGGCATGATTGTGGTTCATCACAGTCTTGACCTCCTGGACTCAGCTGATCCTTCTGTCTCAGCCCCCCAAGTAGGTGTGACTACAAGAGTGCATCCCTATGCCTGGTTAATTTTTTTAAAAAATAGAGATGAGGTCTAGCTATGTTAACCAGGCTGGTCTCGAACCTCTGAGCTCAAGCAATCCTCCTGCTTCAGCCTTGCTAAGTGCGGGGATTACGGGTGCAAGCCATTGTACCCGGCCTCATTTAACCCTTATAATAACGCTTTGAGTTAGAAATTGTTATGAATCCCACTTTACAAGAAACTGGGAAAATTTGACCAATGTCACTCAGTTGATAAGTGACAGAGACAAGATCGGAATTCAGGTCTGCTTGCCTGGAGAGATGACATTCTTGATCTCCATTCTCCACAATCTTGGCTCAATTTAACTGTAAATTTCCAGTTTTCTTTATGGATATATTACCAGAATAGTGATCCATTACTATACTCTTTCCACTCCATTGTTTTTAGACATCAAATGTCCCTACGATCCTGACTTCCGAAGGTCCAGAGATTAGGAATTTCTCTTGAAACTGTGTTAGCCTATTATGAGTTATTCTTCACAAATAAATGGAAACTTTGATTCCCTATGTGTCTTAACTATTTCATGTATGTGTTCTTTCTATAGGGATAACTTATATCAAAAGTACCAGCCTGCTTCCTCCCTTCCTTAGCAATATTGCTGACACAGAGGTTTCTCTAAGGGAACCACGGTTCACACTGATAATCTTCTGAGAATTCAGAATTTTAAAGAAAGGGATAGTAGTCTTGGATGAATGTCTTGCCATATGAGTTTTGAGCATCCACTTTCCTTCATCCTAATAGTAATAGTAGAAATAATTTGCATTAATGTTTTTAAGTTCTGTCACATCTGTTATCTTATTCAATCCACAAAAACAAAGCAGGCAAGACAGAAATTATCTCTGTTTTTGCATGGAAATTGACACTCAAAAACAGCTAGGAGATTTGGTCAAGGTTTTATGGCTACTAAATCTTCTGTTTCCCATCTTAGTGTTTTTCCAGTTTCTTTTTTATTTTGCACAATTAAATCTTTTACAAAGAATATGGTAGATATTTCAAACAAAGGTAAATAATAATAAGCATTCTTCATTAAATCAAATCCAAGTTAGTTTTTTTGCATGATGCATATGTAATCATTAAAACAACCTTACAGAACAGGTATTATGATAATACACATTTTTTTCCAGCTGAGATACCAAGGTAACACAACAAAAAAGTGGCAGAGCTGGAATATAAACCAGATTTGTCTGGCCCCATGCTCAAAGTCTTTCCACTAAGTGAAAAGCAAAAATGGGCACAGAAAAAAAAAAGTGTTTGTACTCCCAAATAATCAAATAAATGCCAATTAAAGCAAACCTTGGACCAGGCATGATGACTTATGCCTGTAATCCATGCTATTTGGGAGGCCAAGGCAAGGGAATTTCTTGAACCCAGGAGTTTGAGATTAGCCTAGGCAATATAGTGAGACCTCATCTGTACAAAAAATCAAAAATTTACCCTTGCATGGTGGTGCGTGCCAGTAGTCCCAGCTACTCTGAAGATTGAGGTGGAAGGACTGCCTGAGCCTAGAAAGTCGAAGCTGTGGTGAGCTGTGATCATGCCACTGCACTCTTTTTTGTTTTGTTTTGTTTTGTTTTTTTGGAGTGAGACTTGAACTCAAAAATAAAAAAGGTTAAATGAGATACAATAAGGCTTTTAAAGTGTTTATGTATACAGTTTCTAGTACATAAGAAGTGCCCAAGTAATAGTAGCTATTATTAAGTTATTATTAGCAGTAGCATTAATATTTCAATTAAATGGCATAATTGAAATACATTCACATGTGCATCTGTGTGTATATGTATGTGTGAATAGAGGTAACTATGATGGTTGCCTTTTTATTGAGTTACATTGCCCTGAGACATACTCTTTAAAGATCCTTATAAATGCAAAGTCTCTGAGAGTTTCAGCTAGTAGAATTGGATCAACCAAAGTTTACCTTCCCAGAAGTTAACTTAACACTGGTAGAAAACATGAAACTCAGGAATTCAGGAGGAATGGAAGGTAGTTACAAAAAGGTATTTTGTTAGAAATATGCTAAGCTTGAGGTGATTCAGAAAAATTATGAGGGAATTTGAAAGAACATATTAAAGTGATTTGCCTTAAAGAAGCATCAAGAGAAAATGTAAATCAGAAGTTATTTTTGTTCAACTTTTTCACAGAATAAATCCAGATGCAAACTAAAATCAATTTATTTTCAAAGATCAACATTTTTTTTCCCTATGGATTGTACCATAAGGAAGAAAACGTCAGACTTTTTTAGAAAGTGCCAGTAAGTGGACTATTAACCTAACCAGTCTTTCCTTCAAACTAAACAACACATTCTGTACATGCCATAGGTTTTTTTTTGTCTTTTTTTAATGATTAATTTTGAGTCATATTTGAGGTTGATGAGAAGCATAGAGTGTGCACTTTTAAAAAAATTTTATTTTAAAATTGAGGGTACAATTCAGGGCTAGGTATACAAATATTCATTGTGCAGGTACCCTTGTTGATGAGGTGTGCCCCTCCCTTCCCCAGGCAGATTTCAACTACTGTCAATCCCATCTCCCACCCTCTCCACCCCCCCGCGGTTTCCTGCTACTGTCAATTCTTTTCTTATAGTATTATGGTAGTTGTTGTTGTTCATGGTCCACTTATGAGTGAGAACATGTGATACTCAGTTCTCTGTTTCTGTGAAAGATCACCTCAGTATTATGGACTCTAATTCCATCCAGGTTGCTGTGAAGATACACAATGGAATATTACGCAGCCATAAAGAAGAGTGTGGACTTTTAAAACATTCATCCCAACAGGTCTGCATAACTCTAATTTTTTTCGTGCCCACTTATCCTGTCCATTGTTGACTGATCATTTATTTTAGAAAAGAACCTAATTGTGCTATTTTTCTGACTGAAACTTTTCCACTGTGTGTAGATTAAATCTAAATTCCATAGTAAGGTTTTAAAGGCTCTTATAATAATGCTTCAATATGTATTTTCCAGCTTTTTTGTTCTCCACTCCTACGTCTCCTTCTATTCTCTCACTACCACTCCTGATAGGCACCAGGTTCTTAAATTTAGTGTGCAACAGAATCACATCAGAAGCTCATTAAAAACTGCAGCTTCTAAAACAGCAACTCAAATTACAGAACAAAAAAACTGTGCAGCTTCTTGGACCATATCTCTTGAGGTCTGGCAGTGGCTTCCAGAAATTGGAATTTTTAAGAAGCAAGGTGATTTTAAAGCAATTGATAAGCAAATCTCAGTTTGAGAAACAGTGGCTCAATCCCTGTCCCATGAAGTGCCTCCTCATTTCTTCAAAAGTCCATCTCAGTTTGTACCTCCCCACTTTTACAGCCTTCTGCTTAAATTTCTTTCTTTTGTTCTGCCTGATTGACCTTGTATCAATTCTTCTACTTGGCTCTGAATCACTCTCCCTCTGAAATCTCTTTTCTAACATAGCGATTCTTCCACATTTTGCAAGCATGTTCAACATTAATATTTGTATTCATTTCCCTCAGTAGAGTTAGTCTTTCTTCTAAGGGCTGAGACCTCCTTGGTCATTTTTGTGTCATACTCCAGAGCTTGGCATGGAGCCTAATATATAAAAATAGATGCCCAAGAAGTCATTTTCAAACAAATGAATACGTGAGTTGATGGAGGCCTTTAGCTTCTATATTCAACATCAGATGAAGTAGATAAAAATTATAGCTTGGAAGTTGTTTTGTTAGATTCTGGCTTGGGGTACAGACATCAAGCAATTTTCCTTAGTCTGAGCAATTAGGAATTTTGGCAAACAGTTCATAATATGAATCTTTAACTATTTTAGTAGTTGAATAATTAAAATGCACTTATAATATTATACTGGGTATGAAATATTCTAAAATTCAAACTATACAAATAGAGCTCTATTCCTCACAGCTGATGAATTTATTTAGCCAAAGAGAGCTTCAGATTGCATTTCATTACATGACTTTAAATAGACTTTGAAATGTTAATATATCAAAGCCCAATGATGACAAATGTTTGCCATAACAGGTGGTATTATTTTGAACCTAGGAACAACAATAACAATGCAAACAAATAGAAAAAAAAAAAACCCTTTCGCTCCACATGAGTTTCAAACATCTATATTTGAAATAAATCTTTGAAAGGAAAGCTAACAAAAATTTATATATAACTAATATTAGAATCTTCTTAGTTTTGTTTTAAAATAATGAAAAGCACTCCCAACTAAAGGACAAATTTGTTTAAGTCATTTATTCAACAAATATTTACTGAGCTCCTATTTTGTGTCAGATGTAGCTCTAGGACCTAAGGATATATTGATGAGCCAAAGAGGCAAAATTGCTGTTAATAGAGGCTTCATTCTTGTACAAGAGAAAAGTCAGTAAACACAATATGATTATAAACGTGTGTGTGTGTGTGTGTGTGTGTGGCCTATGTCAAGTGGTGATAAGAGCTATGATGAAAGATAAAGCAGAATATGGGTGGTATTTTAGTTAGGGAGGGGTGAGAAATTCTCTTTAACAAGGTGATATTTGAGTAGAGATCTAAAAGAAGTGAGGCAGTAGGCCATGTGGCTATCTGGGAGAGTATTCCATATAGTGAGGACAACATTTTCTTAGGCCTTGAGGGCAGAGTGTGCTTGGGGTATAGGAGGGATACCCAGGATACCAATGTGGTTGAAGTGGAGCAAACCAGAAGAAAGAAATGGGAGATATGGTCTCAGAAGTAGTGGTGGTTTGAGTTTGGGTCAGATTCGGGAAGTGGCAAAGGGGGTCAACAGATCATGTAAGGCCTTGTAATCCATATTAAGAGAACAGTAGCCACTGGGGGGCTTTTGACATAGTCTGACATTTATTTACTTATATATTGTCCATGTAGTTTCTGTCTTTCATTCTAAGTTCATTTGTCTTTACGAGGCTACATTTTGGTTCATTTCTTTGTTTAGAAGCCAAAGAGTTTGGTTAGAACAACAGTTTAGGCAATTTTAGATAACTATTAATAATAATGATTATGTTTAATAATAACAGTTACTATTATTAATTTCAAACATCAGTATAGCAATAACAGCAGCAAAAATGGCAGCAATATGCATAAATGCTACCACTTGGTGCCAGTTCTGTGCATTCTACATACATGTATTTTCATACAACCTTCAAAACTGCCAGTGATGAACTATAGTTATCCTTCCTAGTTTACATTTACAGAAACGTGAACACGAACCACTTGATTGCCAGAAAATACTTTATTTATGCTGCCAGTAAGTTATGCAAAACTACATCTATTTTATTTTGGTATAAAGTGATAACACAGAATAGTACAGTACATGACTGGTTTATTTGAACTACTTTGTTTTGGGTTGTTTATAATAACGGTGATTCATCAGAATGGCAAATATTAATTGACTATACTACATTCAAGGCACAGAACTAAATGTTTTACATGTATTATCTCATTTAATTCTTCTAGTATCCCAGACAAGAACACTGGAACTCAGAGATATGAAGCTAATCCAAGGTCACACAGCCTAATAAACAAGGGACAAAACCTAAGACTGTCTGTCTCCAGAGCTTGTGTTTTTAATCACTGTGCTATATGACTAATTGGGTGAAAACAGATCAGCTCAGACTGGTGTGTTCAAAATCTTTAAACGTATATTTGCTGTAACACATTTCAAAGAACACTTTATTTATCTTATTTTTAATCTGTGAACATAGAATCATAGGCAGTTGGATCCCAAAGTCCATTTGGAATGGTAATATGCCCTAAGTTTTTATAAATCTGTAGACAATTGTCCTGTTTCTTCCAGGTCAGCCTCTGTGACAACCAGACACATTATTACCTTGAACTGTCCACATGATCCATATGTTGTTTATCTATTTGAACTGTCTGGTCCTTGAGACCAATGATGACCACGACAGGACTGTCACTTTGTATATGTAAAGTGGAAAAATACATTTGTCATTTTAGTCTGTCCAGCCCAAGTTACAAAAACAGCAATAAGGACAAAATGCAAAGATGAATTACTAAAAAAAAAATAGGGAGAGAGAGGGAGAGAAAGGGCAATGAGAAGGAGGGTAGGGGGAGAGAGAGACAGAGACAGAGAGAGAACTTTTCCAGTAACAAAATGGTAATATTTTGCCAGCACCAGACTCTTAATGGCCACCAGTCCACTGTGGATTCTGAAAGATTTTGCTTTCACTACCCTCTCCTAGTAGAAAACACTCCAGCGAACAGATGAAACTTTCATAAATGAGAAGTTTTCTTTCCTTCTCATTTATCTCCTTATTTTAAAAACTCTCAAAGATTTTCTCATATTCACAAAGCCAACAACAAGAAATTGTTATGAAAAGTTTATTCATTGAAATAAATTAGACTGTAAGCTCTTGAAGACCAGAAGGCAAGCTTTATTTATTTCTGTGTTCCTAGTACCTGATCCAAGGCCTGGAACATGATAGACCTTGAGGAAATGATTGTTGAAAGTATTGAATAAAGCTCAGGCTATAAAGATAGTGAGGATAATGTCAACAGAATTTTATGTGAGCACACCAAGAGCTAGCATTATAGAATGTTGACACCAGTTTTTCCAGTACTGATCATATCTGGCCCAATTGGCTGGCGAAGAGGGTAATCCTTTTTTATTCCTTTCTTCTCCAGTGCTTTCTTCTCAAAGCTGGATACTCCTCTTCCCCAGAGAGAGGAGGACCATTCTGTCTTCCAGTTTTGGTGTTTGAACCTCCAAACATGCTCAGAATACCCATAATTAACTTACTGGCCCAAAGCAATGAATTAGTCTCAAAGATTTCCTTTGTATCAGCAGAAGCAATGAAGCTGGATCTTCCTTACCTGTCTCTACTACTGTCCTTCCTGCCTCAGATTTGCTTTCTTGTACAGTGGGAAGGCCTTATTAGGTTAGCTGAGTAGGGACCTAATGAAGCTCACATTTCCCTTTGACTCTATTATTCATCCTAGGTCTTATATAGAAGTGTCTGGAACTTCTCAGAGTATTTGATAAAATTTCAAGAGAAAAAAACCAGATATTCTTAGAAATGCACAATCTTTTTTTCATTTAAATTTTATTTTATTATAGAGATGTGGACTACAAGTAAGGATTAACTACACAATTCACAATCTTACAAAAATTTATTTTGAAAGTGTAGGTTATGTATGCATTGTCCTCTTATTTTATACATTTCTAGAGTTTTATATTTCTCTGAAAAGCTGTCCCAGTACTCCAAAGAGATTTGTCAATTAATTTATGCAAACAAATACTTAAACTGCTGCAATTCAAGTTTTTATCACCTTATTAAATTCATCTTAGCTATGAGTTTTTACCTTTGAGTTCAGAGTCAGCAAAGAAAAATATTCCTTTTACAATAGCGTTTTGCTTGTGAGATTTGCTGTAAGTATATTATATCTACCAGTTACTCTCATTTGCTGAGCTATCCTAGTAATCTTTTAAAGCATTTTTATGATTGACTTTTGCCCAGAGATTCCCAGAATGATTAGAAGTCCCTCTTGTATTGAGGAAATTAATTTATCTTGTGCTTCAGAATGGTGTAGTGGAAACAATGCCTGGGGTTTGAGCCTCAGTTCTATAATTTACTAACTGTTTGACCTTGGGCAAGTTTTTTAACTTCTTTGTGCTGCAACTTCCAAATTTCCCCTCGCTTATAAGACAGGGAAGGTAAATGTCTTTCTGGATTGTTGCAAAGTATAAATGAAATGTGTATCAAGTGCTCTGCACAGTGCTTGGTGCCTTCTTCCAGTGCTTAGTCCCTCTTTTCACATTCTTTAATGTCAGCACCTTCC
This sequence comes from Tarsius wallacei, assembly GCA_963574415.1. Taxonomy (NCBI): domain Eukaryota; kingdom Metazoa; phylum Chordata; class Mammalia; order Primates; family Tarsiidae; genus Tarsius; species Tarsius wallacei. Next base: position 18,065 of record CAUYQG010075661.1, on the reverse strand, counting down.
TTACAACCCCCCGAGGACTTCATGTCTGGGGAAATGAAAAGTGGCTTCTCTTCACAAAAAATTCGGGGACCTTCAGATGGAATCGAATCTAGAGACTATTTACATGACATTTATTTTTTTGCATTAATGCCAAGGAAACCTTCTGACTGGGAGTTTAGTACAAATAATTCAAGAAGAATGTATACAGTTAGGGGGGAAGTAGGCTTATGCTAACAGTACTACATGTTCACTGAATGAGAGTGTTTAGTTTACTGCAATCTGTGGGGCCACAGATCCATGCCATTAAAAAGAACTAAAGCACAATGAAAATAGTAACACCACACTGTTCTCAAAGCTTATTCATTTGCAGATTGACTTGTTATCTTTTTCTTTAGACAATATCCTCTGAAATTTCTAGGCTATAGTTCTTTTTAAAGCTTAAACTAAAAAGAGAATAGAGACTCAGGAGAGGGGCAAAAGGAGGATAATTGTTAATGAGTATTGGATTGATTTTAGAGGTAATAAGAAAGTTTTGGAATTATATAGTGGTGACAGTTGCACAACTTTGTGAATATACTAAAAACCACTGTACATTTTCAAAGATTAGATTTATGATAAGTGGATTTTATCTCAACTTAAAAAATAAGGCTGGGTGTGGTGGCTCACCCTGTAATCCTAGCACTTTTGGAAGCCCAGGAGTTCAGGACTAGCCTAGGCAACATAGTGAGATCTCATCTCTACAAACAATTAAAAAATTAGCTGGGCATGGTGGCACATGTCTGTAGTCCCAGCTACTTGGGAGGCTGAGGCAGGAGGATTGCTTGAGCCTGCAGGAGATTGAGGCTGCAGTGATCATGCCACTGCATTCCAGCCTGGGTGACAGAGTGAGACTCTGACTCTAAATATATAAATAAGAAATAATTTCTGTTGTGTGGCCAACAGAACCAATATAAAATAGGAGTGTTAATACTGAAACAATTATAAGAAATGCTATCAACTTTTAGATATCTGAACATACACTATTTTCTTTGTGGATGCATTGCATATTATTTACAATAAAAGTTCTGCTTTCAGTTATAGATTTTATAAATCCTTATTGAAAACCATCAATCCAAATATTTATAGGATAAATATTTAAAAGCTCAAGTAGTCTCATACTTCCCAGTGATAAGTCTCCTGTTTTCATTTCTTTGCGGTAAAGACCCCAGGATTCTCCCAGAATCCCATTCTAAATTTCTTATTATCTTGCTCTGTCTTCTAATACTAAATAATTTTGTACCTCAAAGACAAAAAGTAGACAAAACTATACAACTCTTTACTGTTTCTTAAAATTATTTTAGGAGCATGAAGGAGAGGTTGGAGTAAATCACCCCCTTAAACAAAGCCAAACAACCATTTGCTATAAATATTTCCTTTGTGTGAATGACCCAGTTTGCAGAGAGCTTTATTCACCCCTTTCCTTCTCTCTTTAGTGAGGGATTGCCCTCCCCAGTCAATCTTCAACTCTGAGAGTTTGTCTAATTAATCAAATCAGAGTTTAAATGACTTCTAGGCTACCTGGAGCAGGGACTTGACTATAGCTTCATCAATAATAGTAATATCTCAAATGATATATCAATAGAAGGGGATGGCTACTGAAAAACCAAGGTTCACAGAGGCAAAATTGGTGGAGAGAGTGGTTTGGAGGACTTGTCAATCTGGGTTCTTGAATGATAATCTCTCATATAAGATTTCCCAGAGTTAAAGTGAAATATGCTCCCAGTTACCAGCTTTCCTGGTCTGATCGCATGGTTACCAAACCTGGTTTACCAATTTCTAGGTATTGAGGAGATGGAAAGGGTGCCTCAGATAAGAAACACAAGCTTTATGATCACTGGGAAGTAATATATCTCTATTGCAAAACAGTGAATTAGCAATCGAGGTACTACATCAATCTTGAGAGAATTTGGTTGGCATGAGCCAAAACAAAGTCCGGGTACCCTAAGAAAGTTCAGTTTCCAGACTCAAGCCTGAGGACCAAACCCTAGACAACAATTTTGTTGATCTAACTTGACAACATCTCCCCAAAACATCCCCATTACCTAACACTATTGTTTAAATATTGCCATGACAAGTGGCCAATTTAATCAATTGGCCATTTTCGATAACATAGTCAAGCTAATTAACTTAGATATATCAGTGGAAAAAAATGAAAAATCAGTTGATATTTTGAATGTAAACAAAAAATACAGACAATTTTCATTTAAAACATTTTTTCACACCGGTTGGGTTACACTGCATTTAAGATGCTTCTTGATAGAACTAGGATGCTTTCTGTGAGATCCTGGTCTGAATATGTGATCAGGTCAGCAGATGTCTTTGGGGCAAAGGGAATTTCAGACTGTTCCTTCTCTTTACGTTCTTGAGCCTAGATTCAGCTGGAAGTAACTGGTCTCAGGAATGTACTAAACCAGACATCCATTCATCTCACTACATGGATTCCACCTTAACTGACTTCATAGTCCTCTCAGTCACTTTTTTTGTGATGTTTAGATAGATAATTAATTTGACTTAAATAGTCACTCATTTTGGTTATTTCACTGAATTTTTAGATTGGTTTCTACAAAATGGTCAATCTTGATTATTAGTTTGGAATAGAAGACATTATTGTTTTCCTTGTGTTTTCCTCCTGACATTTCTGTTCTCATTATATTGAAAACTAAATAAAGGCACAAAAATAGTCTGCAGACTTGTCAATAATGAGCAATCTTAACTATCTTCCTTCCAGGGACCCCCAGGTCAGAAATAAGTCCAGTGACAATTAAATTCCCTATGGATAAATGAATTTGAGTTAAAAAAAAAAAAGATTGGTGTGAGGTATGTTCATGGATGCACAGGGTGAATTGTGTGTGTGTGTGTGTGTGTGTGTGTTTGTTTTGAAGTTGGCAGAAGTGGCAATGATATTGGTCTGAATAGCAACCCAGAGAGGTGGCTGAGGTAGGGGAAAATTAAAATAATTTTGAAAACTTAGACTAAAAAGGAAGACCCATATATATTCAATCATTCCCTAATCTGCACCTCTAATCCTCACGTCTATAAGCAGGACATGCACATTCAGACTTTTGCATTTATGTATTTCTTTTCTCCTTTGAGGGCTCATCTGTGTGTTGGGGGGTAGGCGTGAAAGGCACAAATAAAATGTGTTAGGAACCCTGTATCCTTCTAGCAGAGGAGAAATTCTTTTCAAGAACATCTTTTTTTCCAACCCTTAAAATTTACTGTTAAGTAATCTCGCATTAAACAATAGGTATTCATTAGAAGAAATTAATTTAATGTGATTTACCATTGTTTAATTCTGCTAGCCCAGCTGCATTTGTCCTGAGGAGCTGCATAATTTATTCAAATGACCCGAAGTTTTTAAAGTCAATCTTCCAGCAGAAAAATTACCCTCTGCCCCCAGGAGAATGAACTTTTTGTGTTGTACTGCTTCCCAGGACTGACATTTATTTGACTCTCAAGAGTATTTACATTGTTGGCTTAACTGGGAGTTCTTTGCTGAATCAATAATATGCTGTATTTCTTGCTTCAAGTGGTGTCAATATTATTGCTTTTCCTTTTTTAAACTTTTTTCCTTAATTTCCTGCAGTTACAAAATTTTTCTTGACTTGTGAAAATCTTTACTTGTAAAATGATGAAGAAGCAGAGTTAATGTCCTTTTAATCTTCTGGGAAATGTGTGCCACTTTAAACTTTATTTACGTCAGAACTTACTGTAACGAAGGACGAAAGCTCTAGACAAGGTCTCGTGCTTCTCGGGGGTGTTCAAGGCTAGGTCTCCCGGAGGCAAGCCTGTCATTTGTTCTCAAAAGTTTATAGCTCACCTCCTGGCTGTTTCTTTGCAAGGGGTATGAGAGGGGGCTAGAAATAGAGCAGGGTGGGAATCTGACCCATTGTGACCACTCAGGAGGCTCTGGCCTGGAAAATTCCCCTTTATGTGGAAAAAACAAACAAGTGAAATGGAGGGAGAAACCAGACTTAAACAATGAGTGAAACCAGTTCCTATTTCAACTTTCCTGCCAATAAACATATGTGCCCGTTCATTTGTTTCCCAAACATCAGTTTTCCATCATTTGGACAGAGCCTGAATGTGAATCTGTCCAGAGCATAGGAAACAAATATTTTGATTTAATAAAATGATGCCTATGTAATTAGGAGCGTTTTGTCAGTGTTCAAACTGTCTATCAAAAGAAACGCTATAATGGCTTTGTAAAAACCTTTGAATCCTACTGTATTTTTCAGGCAACGGTGACCTTTTCTTACTGGTCCCATCTGGCTTGCAGCATGGACAGGTGTGTTCTTACTGCTTATCTGAAAAATATGATCCATAGAAATAATTGGAATCCTTTTGCCCATTTAAGTGTCCTGAGCTCCCTGTTTTTTTGTTCTAACTATAGAAAGCTATCTAGTCACACATTTCTTTTATCCTGTGGTCTCCATTTATGGAATAAAATTAAGAAAAAATACTTTTACCCACATAACAATCCTCCCGACTTTTCCCCCCTTCTTTGGTGCTTTTGTAATAGTTTATGAATGGTCAGCAGTGATTTTCTGTAAATGCCACGTTTCCTTTTTGCCAGAATAAAGGACAAGACTAAAAGACCAGCTAGGGCTTCCTTTTGTAGTACAGAGCGTTAGCTCTGACATCAGTTTGCTTTGGTTTACATTTAAATTCCTTCATTTTTTGAGGTTGTGTGATCTCAACAAAGTTATTTAAATTCTGTGAGCCTTATTTTGCTGATATGTAAAGTGAAGAATAATAGTAATAGCTTATAATACTGCTTACCATTTTAAGCACTTTAAGTACATTAACTAGTTTAAGTTTTATGACTCCATGATGTAGGTATTTAACATCATTCCCATTTTTCAGATCAGAAAATTGAAACATGAGGAAGGAAAGTAACTTGACCAAGGTCAGTATTAGTAAATGGAAGAGCTGGGTTTTTGAAGCCAGGTAGTTGGATCCCAGAGGCCATGTACCTACCGGAGTGCTATAATGTGTCTCTATTATACTATCGAGGAGAAAGAATTCAGCACAGTGTTTGGCACATAGCATTTATTGTCAGTTAGTAGTATCACTACCATCACCTGTTCTTGTCTTTCTTTATTTTGTCACTCTTGCTCCTACTAGACTGGTTGTGTCAAGTTGATCGCCCCCACTGTTACAAGAAGAGAAAACTGCAGCAACAGCAACAGTGTTCTGAGCTGAAATAGCTGTGTAATCCTTCTTCACCTTCTGTGCTTTGTATTTCAACTAAAAATATGACAGACTGATGAAATGAAGCACTAAATGTTAATGCCCTTTTTCCATCACATAAAATTATATCCCTGCTATCTCCAACCCTTTAGCAAAAAAGCCAACAAAAACTGCATAAAGTGATGGAGACATTTTAGACACTGTAGACTTCAAGTAAATTTGCTACTATTCTTTAATAAACAGGGGTAACTAATCTGCAAAGTTGTGAAGGCTGTAAAAAAATGTTTGTGAACAAAGATTTTGCTACTAAAAGAAATCCCCAAGTCTCAACTGCTCAACTCATTTTACAATGCCAATATCAAGGGGGAAAGAAAGGAAATTCTGCAAATAATTATTATATTCTTCTTTTAAAGTAAGCCACTGGCTTCAAAATTCTCTAACACATTTGTGGAAACTCCATTTTTTTGTTTGAGATTTATTTGAATGAGCTGTTATGATTGGAGACAGTGAGAATTTCAGATTAATGTTTTGCAGCCAAAAAAAAAAAAAAAAACCTCTGGAAAGCTGGCAAGTGTTCATAAGTCAGCCCTAGAATTATGTAGGTTGAAGGCTCCCAGTGGACAGACCGAACATATAAGAAGGAAACCAGAGATCTGGTGCTATTACGTCCCTGAGTCTAAGGGAACGAATAAGCACAGAATTCAAGGCATTCTTCAGACTGAATTTTTAAGGTATGTCTGAACAATTTATATATACTTAACTTGGAAAGTAGAGCATACGTTAAATGAGAATATTTTTTATGGATGAACTTCCCTTTTTCCTGTGTTTTAACACTGTTATTTTGCAAAACTCCTAAATTATTTAACTGCTGTTTCTCTTACAGGGTGCATTTAGGAATTAGGCAAGCTGATTTATGATAACTGCTTTAAACTCCAACAACCAGTAAGTCTTCAAGTGGAATTTTTTATTCTTTTATGTTAATTTGTTAGGACTTACAAAAGAATGAGCTTTAGACAAAAATAATAGTTTTGCTGTTTATTAGGAGATTCTTTGGTGATTACACTTTTAATTGGGTAGTTTATTTGCATGCATTTTGAAACTATCTAAAGTAATCTTTCCCTTAGTGTGTTTGTCTTTAGCTAATTTTCTTTTGTTTTAAAATAATGTGGCTAGTAAAAAAAAATCACAGAAACCTGAACATTGATTATAACATTTGAGAGCAACGGCTGTTTAATTCTGTTAAACTAAAAAGAGAGCAAAGGAAAAATGATGACTCTGTCATAATTAATCATTGATGTTCAATTCTTATTTCATTGAGGATTCAAAACTATTTCTACTTGAGCCTAAAACAGGTTTGGCTGTATTTTTCTTTTCCTGATTAAATTGAAAATTGATTCTTTTTCTATGAAATAGACTAACCAAATATCTATATCTAAAACTACTATTTTCTATTCAAATCAGAACAGAGGGTTTTTTAGAAATAGGCACACATTACATAACTTCTTAACTATATTATTATTGTGAAAACAATGGAAATGTAGAACTAAAGGGATTATTATTATTTTTAAATTTTAAATATGTGGGGTACAATTCAGGGTTAGGTGTACAAATGTTCATTATGCAGGTACCCTTGTTGATGAGGTATGCCCCCTCCTCCCCTGGCAGATTCCCACTACATGGGATTATCTTTAATTAGTAAAAACCAATCATGATTCTCCATCCTAATATGTTCCTTTTGCATATTTTCTTTCAGTCTTTTGTACACTTACTTATTTTTTCCAGAGCTTATGTTACTTATATTTTCCATAGCTGTAACGATTTGTATATAATTAGTTACTTGAATAGAGCATTTTTCTATGCAATAGTAGGCAGCAGTGTGGTTTCTAAAAAGTATACAAACTGAGATATATGCTCAAGTGCTTTTGAAATATTAACTTTTGTTATTTCTGGGTTTCTTCCTATTTGTTTCATTCCTATCTTGACTAACCTTTTGAAATACTATCTTTACACCTTTCAAAAACATGATAGAAAAGATATGCAAAAGGTAGTTTTAGTCAGAACTTTCAGTTCCTAAGGCTGATATGTCTTACTACTATTATTGAGAAAACTGTTTCTTTTTCATCAAGAGGCAAAATTCATTTTTGATTCACAAGGCATGGTTCTGTTTCATAACATCCTCTATAATCATCCACATTTCTTTTTTCTTTTGACAAACCTTTAAAATGATAATGACTCAAGAATGTTCTCAGTTCTGTATGTGTTCTCAAAGTTTCTTTTTCTCCCCTCACAGAAGGCGTGAGAATTAGGAGCTGCTGACATTTCAGTATGAAGGGCAACTTCACCCTTGACACCATCAGCAAAAACATAACCACTGGCAGTCTTCACTTCGGAACTGTGAATATTTCTGACAACGAGTCTACCTTGAACTGCTCACATAAGCCATCAGATAAGCATTTAGATGCAATTCCTATTCTCTACTACATTATTTTTGTGATTGGATTTCTGGTCAATATTGTTGTGGTTACACTGTTTTGTTGTCAAAAGGGTCCTAAAAAGGTTTCCAGCATTTACATCTTCAACTTGGCTGTGGCTGACTTACTCCTTTTGGCTACTCTTCCTCTCTGGGCAACCTATTATTCTTACAGATATGACTGGCTCTTTGGACCTGTGATGTGCAAAGTTTTTGGTTCTTTTCTGACCCTGAACATGTTTGCAAGCATTTTTTTTATCACCTGCATGAGTGTTGATAGATATCAATCGGTCATCTACCCCTTTCTGTCTCAAAGAAGAAATCCCTGGCAAGCATCTTATATAGTTCCCCTTGTTTGGTGTATGGCCTGTCTGTCCTCATTGCCAACATTTTATTTCAGAGATGTCAGAACCATTGAATACTTAGGAGTAAATGCTTGTATTATGGCTTTTCCACCCGAGAAATATGCCCAATGGTCAGCTGGGATTGCCTTAATGAAAAATATCCTTGGTTTTATTATCCCTTTAATATTCATAGCAACATGTTATTTCGGAATCAGAAAACATTTACTGAAGACCAATAACTATGGGAAGAACAGAATAACCCGTGACCAAGTCCTAAAGATGGCAGCTGCTGTTGTTCTGGCGTTCATCATTTGCTGGCTTCCCTTCCATGTTCTGACCTTCCTGGATGCTCTGGCCTGGATGGGTGTCATTAATAGCTGTGAAGTTATAGCAGTCATTGACCTGGCACTTCCTTTTGCCATCCTCCTGGGATTCACCAACAGCTGCGTTAATCCCTTTTTGTATTGTTTTGTTGGAAACCGGTTCCAACAGAAGCTCCGCAGTGTGTTTAGGGTTCCAATTACTTGGCTCCAAGGCAAGAGAGAAAGTGTGTCTTGTCGAAAAAGTGATTCTCTTAGAGAAATGGAGACCTTTGTGTCTTAAACAAAAGAGCAGAATGCATGTAATGAAGATAGCTTGGTTTGAGGCCCACCCGAATTATCTTTAAGTGGCTTTGGCAAAATAATAAGTTTTCCCCCTTAGCTAATCTTTTCCCACTCTCCTAGAACAGAAAACCAAATTTAACTATAAGCTTTCTCCTCCGGTGACTTTCAGGAATTGCCCATTGTTTTTCTAGTATATCAGTACAAAATTGTCACTGGTAAGACATATCCATAACCTAGAACTAACTGGGGATTTATCTCAAATTATAATTAATAATAAATTGTGAATGATGATTTGCAGTTCAGATTTCTCTGTAAAAGATGTTGGTGTTTCTTAGTGGAGTTTTATATACATTTTCATAAGATTTTCCCCTTGAACCAGGGGCAGTCTTTTCATTATTTACAGGACAACATTGTAAGAGAATTGAGCACTTATAAGTTGAGTATATTATAATAGATTAGTACTGGATTATTCAGGCTCTAGGCATATACTTAGAAGAAAAAAGTTATAAATTATATTTCTTTTGCATTTCACTTGTGTATAAATTTATGCTTAAGATATAACTACATACTGAACAGAGCTAAGGATATAGATTGAATCATACTCCTACATTTTAGCTTATTTTTACAGTTATAGAAAGTAAACTATGTAGCAGCATAGAATTGATATTAACAAATATTTGAGTGTTCATTAAACTCTGAATAAACACTTTTTAAAAACTTTCTATTTTAACCATTGTTAAAGATTTCTATTTTCTCTGATAATTGTTTTGAAAACAATAACTAAACACTGTGTATTGTTATAAAATGTAAAGGTCATTTTTGCATCCTTGACCTTTTGGATGTGGTGCTTTGACATATAGGACTTTGACTTGATTTTTATTATTGATGCTTTGGTTCTGGGTTGCTTTCCAAAATATCTGCGGGGCTTCTTTAACTCTTTAACTTCTAATAAGCCGTTAGCTGGTAGAGAAATAGGTTGTGTCAGAATAAAATTCTGACACCTGGGGTTTGCAGAGGCAGGAGGTGGAGTGGACAAGAGACCTAGCTAAATACAAGTTTGGTGCAAAGCAGCAAACCTCTTGGAGCAGTGCAATGTGCCTTTGAAATACACACCATGGAGATAGTTTAAACTATATCTGTGGATGCTGTTTGTTCTAGAATTTATAGGATTCTATGGAGCTATTTTAAACCAACTGCTGGTCAATAGACCTCCTTTGCAAAAACTATTAGAGCTCCTAAGGTAGAGGAGTATCTGAAACTGACTGAGTTACCTAAAGCTTACTTAGATTAGAGTATAAATTTTAATTTTAGAATGTCAAGATTTTGTTCTGCACCAGCCCCATGTTATATTAGATTACTTAGGACCTTCCTAGACCAATACCTTTCTGAAGTAGAACTAAACTCTTGGGAGCTCAGCATCTATGCCAGATTCCAGAGCTATAGATTGAAGAATCCTCTCATAGCACTTTCTGGGAAAGTTTTAATTTTATGTAATCATATTATTTTCAACAAAATAGCTAAATGTATAAGCAACTATTACTTCATGTTTTGAATAATTTTGTAAAACACTCCATATAAATAAAATCTTTAATTGGAAGATCATGTGTGTTTATTTTTTATTTTAATTACCCCAAAGTATCGATTCCTACCTTCTCTTGTATCTATATCCTTTATTCAATCCCCATTGATACTTCTTAGTTTTAGCTCCCATTATTACTCACCTGGCCTCTTGCCATGCTATTCTAGTGTCCCTCTCTTGATATCCAGCCAAAATTTCCTATTAAACATGAAAGCAAAGTCCAGGTTGCTTATCACGGTCTGCAAGACCTTGGGAGATTCAACAGTTCCCAGCTTCTCTGGCCTTTTTTTCCCCTCTGTTATACCTCCCTTGCACCACAAAATCACTTGTTTTTTAAGGGCCCAATGGTCTTTCATACCTCTCTGCTTTTATTCACACAACTCTGTCTTCCTGAACACCCTTCCAATCATCCCTGCCCCCAGGACCTATTAATCCAATTGATGAACACTTATTCAGGTGTCAACATTTAGCTCATGCCATTTCCTCTACCACAATAATAATTATTATATAAGTTATATTAGTACCCCCAAGGACTTTCCTTAATAAACATAATTGCTTCTCTAGTTCTTGGGATTTTAAGCCTTTCTTCATCTTTCATGGAAGCCCAGTATTGAGCCCCGAATAGCCTTCAAGTGTTTTTTCCTAGGACTAAGAAATGCCAGTGTAGAAGACAGTGCAAGAATGTTGGAACTCTAATTGTAAGTGTACAAAGGTATACATATCCTCTTCCCCTCTTAGAAAATTTACATTTCAGATAAGCTTCTCAGATAGCAAATGAGACTGTTTTCTTCTCATTTGGCCACTTTTCAAGGTATTATCTAATCCCCTTTCTTTTTGATGATCCCACTTTTTTTCATCCCACCTAACACAATGCTCAGGAACCTCACAAACACCACCACCAACAACAAATTAGTTACTATTTGATGAGCATTATGTGCTAGGCACTAGCTATTTTATATGCATTAGCTCATTTTATTCTCAGAATGACTCAATGATTCTCATTTTACAAATAAGAAAACTGAGGCACAAAGGAGTTCTGACTAATCTTTATATTTGGCTCTGACAGATAAAACAGATGGTCTCAATAACAGTATTTAGTGCCTTAAATATAAATCTTAGGCTACCAAGCAGATATTTCAGAGGTTGTCTTACACAGTCCTGCAAACTTCAACCCAAACCTCGGGGCCTGAGCATCCCTAACCTCAGTAATATAAGCGCCTCACGGCAGGCAGTATATTTGCATTTAGGAAGAAAAAGAGAGGAGGCACATGAATGTGGCTTTCTCTCTTATTCTCCATTGCCCTTTTTTTGTATTCCCTGCTGTACAGAACTACATGAAGTCACCCCAACCCCCTGCTGCCCGCTCTACCTTATGCATGAAACATGAGTGACAACTCAAAAGTTGTTTTTTTTTTTTAAGGAACAAATATGTTGATATGAACTTTAGGTATTTGAAATGATATCATACAGGGTTACCAGATAAATTCATGTCTTGCAATTTGCAGTAGTATTATGTACTTTTGTTATAGCAAAACAAGTATTATTTCCACATTTTATAGCTCTAAATCATATCTACTAAATAGATTGTTTTACAAAATAACCTCCCCCTCCCCCAATCTTTTGAGGCCTGCATAAAAAATAAGATGGGGTGGGATTGCCAGTTGAGGGAAACTGCCAGGGGAGGGAAGGTACACCTCATCAACAATGGTACCTGCATAATGAACATTTGTATACGTAACCCTGAATTGTACCCCACATCTTTAAAAATTAAACATTAAAAAAAGAAGACATTGCCAGGTATAATGGCTCATGCCTTTAAGCCCTGCACTCTGGGAGGCCGAGGTGGGAGGATCACTTGAGCCCAGGAGTTTGAGACCAGCTTGGGCAACATAGCGAGATCTTGTCTCTACAAAAAGTCAAAAAAATAGCTGAGTGTGGTGGGGTGCACCTGTAGTCCTAGCTACTCAAGAGGTTGAAGCAGAAAGGTCACTTGAGCCTAGGAGGTCAAGGCTGTGATCATGCCACTGCACTCCAATCCGGGTATAGAGTGAAACTTCGCCTCCAAAAAAAGAGAAAGGGCCGGGCTCGTTGACTCAGCCTGTAATCCCAGCACTTTGGGAGGCCGAGGCGAGTGAACTGCCTGAGCCCACGAGTTTGAGAACAGCCTGGCAACTTGGTGAGACCTCATCTCTACAATAAATAAAAAAAATTAGCCGGGTGTGGTAGCGCATGCCTGTAGTTCCAACTACTTGGAAGGCTGAGGTGGAAGGATCACCGGAGCCCAGCAGGTCGATGCTGGGGTGGCCGTGAGTGTGCTATGGCACTCCAGCCTGGGCTACAGAGTGACTCCAACTCAAAGAAAGAAAGAAAAAGAAAGGAAGGGAGGGAGGGAGGGAGGAAGGAAGGAAGGAAGGAAGGAAGGAAGGAAGGAAGGAAGGAAAAACAATAACAAACCCCAACAACGTTAATCACAATAGCACAAGGGATGGATTGGCAGTTGTCTGACACTGCCAGGGGAGGGAGGGAGAGGGGAAGGCAGGTAACAACACAAGGGTACCTGGTCCTAAGCCAGGGGATGTGAAGACCAGTTAGAGGTCCAAGTTTCATCTGCACATAGATTACGTATGTACCTAATCCCGACTTGTATCTCACACCTCTATAGTAAAATTGAGTGTGTGTGTGTGTGTGTGTGTGTGAGTGTGTGTGAGAGAGAGAGAGAGAGAGAGAGAGAAGACAATTTGAAGGTAAGCATGCTCTATTTTTCACTTTTTTTTCACCGGGATTTGAGGGTGGGAAACTGTCTGCTGGCCTCACATATCAACAAAAGGAAACTCCAAACTTGACAAGATGAGTTAACATATGAGGTGACTGAAACAAGAAAGGGTTGAGGCAATAAGGAAAATGTAACAATTCGTTATTTTGTTAATTGTCACACAAACAATAGTAGCAGTGATAATTCACACAAAACAACAGAAATTTGTAAGTTATCACTAAAAATAATCATTTATGCTGCAAAATGCCAGTGGTCCAGCTGAGATGACTAGCTCACTTGCATAGTACACATACTTACAAAAGGTTAGCACCCTCAAAATTAATATCTTCTTTTTAATTTTTTCTGAGGTGCAAGATTTCTTTTTAAAATTAGAAATAATTAATATATATTTCTTATTATAGAATCTGTACTTAAATTGTTGAAAAAATTTAACTGTATGGACAAAAATTAGCTACAAAGATAAACACCATTAGCAGCATGAGGTAAAATTATTATATAGATATACACATAGAAACAATATGTGTATATATTATATATAATTTACTTTTTATCTCCTTATTTATATTCATATTTCTTTCTCTTTTTAATCTATTACCTACCAGGTATGCCCTTCATCACCCTGTGGTACATTTCTTTTAATATTTAAAATATTTGACTTTAAACTCCCATCTGGTTTACTAGAAATATTTGTTCTTCCCTCATTTGGTCCCCCTTTTCAAGGATAATTTCAAAATCCTAAGGGCTTTAAGCAATCCAAGAGATCACACCTGGTTACAATTGTGGTGGAAAATACTAGTGGTGGAAAATACTAGAAAATCTAATAAGTCCACTGGCCCATTCTCTGTAGCTGTTGTTGTTACATTATTTAGCAGTTTGTCCACATGAGAACAGATGGCTCAGTAGTCTGGTGCAGACATCTGTCTACTTAAGTAGTTTTGAAGCATTCTATGCATAAGCCACCTGATAAGGGTGTAATAGAAATAAAAAGAAAGGATCTTTCTTTCTCCAGTGTTATACTCATCTGTAGCCATAGAGACCTGGGCTCAAACACATCTTTTATTTGTTTTGACACCTCCATGGATCCAGGAGCAATCAGCAGAAGTCCAGCATACCAGGAACCAGTCTTCTTCCTTTAGCGAGCCTCTCCCGTGCAGCTGGAGTCACATTTCAAACTTCTCCTCAATAAAAATGAGTCTTCTTGATTAGAAGAGGGGGTGAATAGTTGGGCTGATGTTGCTTCTTGCTTACATCAGTAAGGGCCATTTTCTGTATATAATATGCTGCAATAACTTCTATCTTGTTAGAAAAAGAGTCTAGTTCTTGATTTCCTTTATCTTAGAAGGCCCGCTCTCCAGTTACTACCCACCTCCCACTCCAGACAACCCAATCTCAGCATACTAATGTGTACAGGATACAGATGGTAAAAATTCTTGTGTTAGAAAAATTAGAACCATCAAATTTGCCAAACCTCCTAATTTCCAGTCTTTTTCACATGCTTGCTCTACATTCATAGAAAAAGAAAGGGCCATAAGAGTGATAATTTCCATTATAAAATAATCTTCTACTCCAGTGTTTCTTGACATCATAACAGTTTGAAACATTTGAGAATAACAAATTTGAAATGGTATTTTTTCTGTCTCTCAGAAAAAAGTAAAAAATCTGCTTCACTGGGTATACTGTTATCTATTGTTATGAACTGAATTGTTTCCTTTCCTCACTCCCAAATTTTATATGATGAATTCCTAACCCCCAACGTGGTGTTATTTGGAGACAGGACCTTTCAGCAGTTAATTAAGGTTAAAGAAGGCCAGGGTGGAATCTTAATCCTATAGGATGATTGTCATATAAAAAAGAAAGAAACCTCTCTCTTTTTCTTTTTCCACACACTCACACTGAGGAAAGTCCATGTAAGCAAATAGCAAGAAGGCAGATGTCTGCAAGCCAGGAAGAGAGGCCACACTAGACTTGAAACAAGTTCAAGCATTCTCATCTTGAACTTCTAGACTCCAGGACTGTAAGAAAATATATTCTATTGTCTTAGCCACTAAGTCTGTGCTATTTTGTTATGGCAGTTCAAAGAGATTAATACAAATTCTGGTACTGAGTGTGGTACTAGGGAGCAGAATTTTAAGGGCGTGTTTTCTGAATTCATTTGGGGATTTTGAAATTGGTTCTCTAATATGATTACACTTAAAGATGCTAATGATTACTTTTAGAAGTAAAGAGAGCACTGTTATTCCATGATGTGATCCAGCAATGAAGATGCACAAATATCGCCATTTTGATTTTTTTTTTCTCCCAAGATGGTTGTTTAGAGGCATTTCAGGCAGACTTCAACCATTTGGAGAAACCAGCATAGTATGTAGAAAGCTACGTTTTGAGTGCATTATCCAAGAGGAAACATGGGAGTTCAATGGAAAAGCAAGTGGAAATGCCAAAATTAGGAGAGGAGAAGGAGGACAGTCAGCTTGTCTGGCTGATATCAACTAGGAACCGGAAGTGAATCCCCAATATGTGTGTAGTTCCAGCTACTTGGAAGGCTGCTACCACTTACTCAGCTGGCTTCTACCTGCAAGCACCATCCCTGAAGGTTGGCATGTGCAGCTCATTGAAATCACTCCTAATGCAAGAACGTAGCACTTGAGAAATGGGAGAACATCTTACTACCACTACTACTGCTAATGTCCATGACACTCAAGAGCTCAAAAGCTTACTCTGCCATCTGGTACACTGCTACTACAACTGGCATCTGAGAAAGTCATCCAGAGTCCCAGTAATTGACCTACTTGAAACTGCCAACACAGGTGCGAACATATACTACCCCAGATGACAATAATAGACACATGTAACCTACCACCACTACCACTGAAACCTTAAAAAAAATCAGGCATTCCAGTCTCCAGAACAATTTCAGCACACCCTCCACCAATAACCTCACCCTAAACATACTGAGGAATTCACAGGTATCACTAAGGCTATTTATAGTAAAAACAAACAAACAAACAAAAAATACAGAGTTTTCACCACTACATGCACCTAGAAGCAAAGCCAAATGGTCCTACCCAACCAACGTCATAGTCATATCTTCAAGAAATATGTCTCCCCCCCAAAAAGTAAATTCAAAAATAAGAAGAAGCAATTTGTGTTCCAGATGTCCAATAATCAATGTAAAGATACAGGAAACAAAAAAGCACATTAATATGACATAAAAGAACATAATAATTATCCTGCAATAGAGTCTAACAAAAAGACATCCTCAAAATGCTGAAATACTCAAAATATAAATTTTAAAGAAGCTTAATAATTTTGGGTGTGGTGGCTCATGCCTGTAATCCCAGTACTTTGAGAGGCCATGACTGGAGGTTTGCTTGAGCCCAGGAACTCAAGACAAGCCTGGGCAACATTGTGAGACTTCATCTCTACAAAAAATAATTTTAAAAAATAGCCAGATGTGGTGGATTGCACCTGTGGTCTCAGCTACTCAGGGGGCTGAAGTAGGAGGCTCACTTGAGCCCAGAAGTTTGAGGCTATTGTCAACCGTGATCATGCCACTGCACTACAGTCTGAGAAACAAAATGAGACTTTGATTCAAAAAAAAAAAAAAGAAGAAGAAGAAGAAGAAGAAGAAGAAGAAGAAGGAAAGGAAGAAGAAGAGGAAGAAGAAGAAGAAGTAGCAGCAGCAGCTCAAAGCTAGAGAAATCTGGAAACCAATGCAAATGAATCAGAAAATTAAGTCAGGATATGAATGAGAAGTTTGCAAAGATAATATATATCTTAAAAACAAAAATTCTGAAACTGGAAAATGTATTAAAGGCATCACAAGTTACACCAGAAAGCTTCAACAATAGACCAGACCAAGCAGAAAAAAGACTCTCAGAACTTGAAGACAGCTCTTTGAAATGATATAGCCATACAGAATTAAAAAAAAAAAAGGCTAAAAAAGAATGAACAAAGTCTCGGAGAAATTTGACACTACATAAAGTGACTGAACTTACAAATTATCAGTATTCATGAGGGGAAAGAAAAGTAATTCCCACCTGCCTTCTCTAAGGTAAATATCACTTTGAATTTAACATCACAGATTTTATTATCCTATTTTGAACACTATAACTGTATAAATGGAATCACCCAATGCTTTTTGTGGCTTGCTTCTTTCTTTCAGTGCTATGGTGTGAGATTCAACCATGATGTTGTATATAGCAATAGTTCACTCATTTTTGTTTCTGTATTTTATTTCACAACAATTTATTTTTTCATTCTATGATTGGCAGGCATTTAAATGGTTTCTATCTTTTGATGGAATTGCTAAGTCATGGGTTATGGGCACAGTTAACTTTGGTAGATACTGCCAAACAGTTTTCTACAGTGGTATAGATTTATACTCCCACAGCAGGATTTGAAAGTCCTGGTTGCTTCACCTCCTTGTCAATATTGGATATTATTTTCCTTTTCCATTTTAGCCATTTTGTGGGGTGGGTCTTAGTATTTAATTGTGGTTTTAATTGGCATTTCCTTGAAGAAAATCTTTTTGTGTGTTTATTGGTGATTTGGAAATCCTTATTTTCTACTAGATTGTCTGCCTTTTTTTTTTTTACTGTGTTTGAAACATTATTTATATATTCTTGATACAATTCTTTGTGGTTTATATATACATATTGCAAACATATTTCACTGGTCTAAGGTTTGCTTTCATAGTTCTATTGGTCACATGGTTATGTTCCGTTGGTGAAAACATACTGAGCTCACTTAAGATGTATGTGCTTTTTAATAGGAATGTTACCTTGCAACAAAAACTTTATTAAAAAATTAAATTTGAAATAATCATGATCAACAAATACTGTACACAAAAGGCACTGAAATGTTTGCATATAGTTTGCCTCAAGGAGGATACTGGGAAATGCCAGCCACCTAAGGGGCCAGGTGCCTGGAAATGAGGATGCTATCAGGAGTGACTGCCAGGAAAGAGCCAGGGAAGAAAGCCAATGTACCAGACCAAGAAGAGATGAAGCCAGATGATCCCTGAGATACAGTGGATGAAATATGAGACCAGAGACTAAAATGCTTTTAAAAATGAAGGCAGTGG
>CAUYQG010075656.1:0-14504 GCA_963574415.1 Tarsius wallacei | reverse complement strand
GCCCAGGTTCCTCCTTCACAGGAAGTGAACTGAAGCCAGAGAGGGAAACCGAAGAAAAGCAGGGCTCCCCGAGCGAATTCACTCATCAATAAACCAGTGCTTATGCAGCAATTCCTGTGATCCAAGCACCAACTTTGGGTGAGGAAGGTGCCAGGACCAAGGCTGTGGTGCCTCCATGCTCCCCACCTCCCCTCTGGCCAGCAGCCCTCACCTCACCTGCAGACGTGGAGCCTTTCTCAAGTGCACCTCGCCTGACATCTGCTCAGGAGTGGCGGGCATCCAGGGGGAAGTGAGCACTCGCTGTGTGCCAGGCACGGGCCTTCCTGGGCGCAGGGTCTGGAGCCCCCACCAGATCTCTTTCCCTGCACCACCTGGTCCCACCTCTTGCCTGCAGGGACTCAGGAGTGGTGCCTGAGGCCAGCAGGAGCTGGCAGCTTCCCTTCCGGCTGGCACCGCCTCTGCCCAGATCTAGCCAAGCGCGGGCTCTAGGCTCAGTCCTGGCCAGCAGCAGCAGGAGTACAGGGACCAGAAACTCCAGTGCTTGGGTCCCCTTGGGGTGGCAAAGGGGTAGGCAGGGCCCAGCTTCAGGAAGGAACCCTCCTGAGGGCTGACATTCTTATGATCCTCTTTTGGCAGGCGAGGAAACCAGGGGCCAGAGAATGTGAGTAACTTGCCTGGGGCCTCCTACTATCAAATGACCATGCCAGGGTGGAACCCAGGTGATCTAATTCATGAATTCCAGAGCTAGGCCACCACTCTCTGACTCCAAAGTTTTGGGTGTAAAATGCAAACTCCTCCTCACAGCCTCCAAGGTCTCACCCGGGGCTCTCTCCAGCCTCACCCCACCTCCTGTTGGTCCCTCTCTTACCACAACTTAGAGCTTCAGCTTTGCAACTGTCTCCCCAAGCACACATGTGATCTTCCTTCCTGTCTGCTCTCTTTACCCGGGAGCCAACAGCATCTAGCACAGCACATAACAGGCACATGATAACATGAGTCTCATCATCCATGGTACCAGCTACCAAGCCAAGCACTTTCTCCACATCATCTCACTTAATCCTCCCAAAACCTCCAGGAAACAGCCATTGTACCTGCTGTACATACCAAAAAGCCAGGCTCTGAGCTATGCCATCTCTTCAAGATAACACAACCAGAAAGAGGCAGCCCAGGACTCACGACACCCCCAGTGGGGAGGCTGAACCCTCAGTGGGGTCTAATAGTGAGGCTGTGCTCCTTTTTCCAGCATGCAGCTCAACGAGCCCTCACTGAATGCGGAAACAGCAGAGTGGTCTGGAAGGGTGTCGGCAGAGGGAGCAGCCCAGGCCAAGGTGTGAAGCAGGACAAGGACCATGTCAAAGGAACCCGTAACCGATGCTCAGAGCTCCATGGGGTGGTGGGGGAGCGGGGGGAGAGAAGCTGGGAGGGAAGGGTGGAGTTGTGAGGGGCAGGGGCTGCACATTTTGGAGGTGAGAACTTGACACTGCAGACTTTCTGGCACCTCTGAGGGCTTGGGAACTGGAACAAGGGACACTGGCTTTAGGAAGCTCACCCTGTGCCCAGAGGCTGCAGACAGTACAGCAATGAGCCACAGGCTGGCTGTCCCCTCTGCTGTAAGGAGCAAGAGTCTAAGAGGCTGCTGGGGTCAGCTTCCCTGGTGAGGTTGGCATTGGGTCAATCCTACAGCATCATGTGGGGCGCTGGGCAACTCAGAGTGGACGCCTGGCCCCGGCACCCTACTTGGGAGAAAAGATGTCAGTGCAGGGACACTGTCATTTAACTAATCAGCAGCTTGTGCGGCCTGGACAAGTCAGAGCCATGCCTGGACTCAGGAAAGGAGACATGCAGATAAGTGGCCCAGCCCTAGGAGGGGAAAGAAGGGCTCACTTCCCATGGCCCACCTATAAGGAAGCTTCTGGTGGCACCACGGGAAGCAGGCCAGGCCCTGCATGTGCCCTGGATTTGGAGGAAAAACAGCAAGATCAGCAGGTACCTTGGGCTGAACAGGGAGGATGAGGGGTGCAGGGAGAACCCCAGCTCCACAGGAAGCGGGACTGCCCTCCTCATTGGACCACCCACCACTTCTTGCAAACACCTGCCGTTCGGATTCGTGGGCTGCTGTTTTTCAAGGATTTGCTTTTCTGAAAGGCCTAGAGAATATTCTAGAACAGTTAAATATAGCTCTCGTGAAAGCTGTCCCATTTACATGCCTATGTTCATTCAACAAACATTCTCCAAGGGCCTGCTTAGTGCTAGACACTGGCAGGTGGATGCCTCAGCCACTGTGGGGTGAAAGAGATGATCCCCACTGCAAGGTGCTGAGGGCAGGGGAGGAAGACTGGCTTGGAAAGAGCTGAGCCCGGTGCTCAGGGTGACAGGTGCTGGGCTAGCAAGAGCCCTGGAGATACAGAGATACACAAGAGAGGCACCTGACCAGGGAACATAGAGGAGTGGTTAGGGACTCCCTGCCTAGTCTGTGACTCAGGTTGCATGGTGCAGGGATGGACAGAGGGACAGGGCTGAGTGGCAAGCAAGAGCTTGAACATCAAGGACCATAGTAAGAAATACATGCATGCTGTAGGCCACTGGAAGCCATCGGTGACTTTTGAGCAGGTGAGTATCTTGATCTGCTCTGATGGCCCATGACCAGCTTAATGTACATCAGCACAGACCTTGAGCCATCTCAGAAATGCATGTAGTTGGGAGAAGGCCGGGTGGGTAACACAGTCTTAGTACAGTGTTACGTAATGCCTGATGTCCCCCCACCCCCACCAACCCTTTAAAAACAAATGCTTAGGTCATCCCCAGAGGATGCCAAAAATTAGTGAGGGCTCCTCTGTGTGCCCAGAATGGATCTAGGCTGAGCTGGAAAACAAAACCCAAAGGAAAAAACCAGAGCACTTCCAATGGCCGGGTCTCCTGGGTCTAGGGTAGGGAATGGGGAGACTTCAGCCAGGGAAGAGGGTGCCAGCAGCTCCCTTCTAAACTACACAGAAGGCAAGATCCTAGCTGATGGCAATGCCCACCTGACATGAAGGAGAAGAAATAGGGTAACACCCCACCTGTAAGGGGAGATCGCTAGACCCAGGACTAACAGAGATGAGAGCAATGACCCGCAGCTCTGTTTCTCCCTGGCCAGATGGGCTGAAGAGTAGGTACCTGGAAGCCAGGTGGTGAAGGAAACAGCCAGAGAGGGGACCACCCACCCTGCCCCTGTCAGCAGCTTCCTTCTGCTCATTCCCTCCTCCCCTCTGCTCTTCTCCCCTGCTGACAGCAGTCCCCATTTGAGCTCCATCTTCTCTTCTGATTCCCGTTTGCAGGGGACTCCTGGGACATTCCCAGATGCCAAATGAAACACCTGGTGGCCTCTATCTTCAGCAGTAGGTCTGAGGGTTTCCATCGCCAGTCACTAGATTTCAGAGCCAACCTTGTTCATGGGCTCATTTCATGTACAAGGAGACTACATGCCTGGATGGGGAAGGCAGATCTGCCCAAGGGGTTGGAGCTGACCACATGTTACCAGGTCACATCCAGGACAGGTGATAGCTGACCACAACTGAGAACTCAGAAGGCTGAGGACAGGAGGGTGTAAGCAGAGTGTGCCACCTCCCTCTCTAGGAGTCCAGACTGTCTGCTAAGTCTCCAGGCAGGTGTGAAATGAGGAATGCAGTCACACCTTCTTCTCCTAGTCATCTTCAAATGATAGACCTAAGTGCAGCCAGGTGTCCCACCAATGGCCAGTTAGACAGGGGCAGAAGTTGCTAGGGTGGGGCTTCCAAGAGAGTTTAAGAGGATGACCTCAACTGGGGTAACCCTTCTGACATTTGCCCCCTTCTTCCTCCTGCCTGCAACAGAGATGTGATAAATACTGAGGAAGACAAAGCCAAAAATTCAAAGAGTTACGGGCATCAGGCCTCAGATGGTCCTGGACACTATACCCTGGCACCATCACTCACCAAATATTCCACCCAGACAGCCACTGAGAATTCCATGTTTGCTTCCAAGGTAGCCACATCTCAGTGTGACCCTTACCCTAATACAACATTACTTGTGAACCCTCAGTGAAAGCATAAGTGCACATTCTTTTATGTAATTTAGCACCAAACATTTCTAATGATAGTAACCATAATATTTGACATGTTTTATTTTATTTTATTTTTGTTCTTTTTCCTAGGAAGCTACAAGCAAATCTGAACCTCTGCCACAGACAATATAAAGGTTAGCATACATGAATCACATCACACCCTCCAGATTTTTGGACTGGCTTTCTACCTTCTTTTTACATCTTTTGTTATAAGCCATGTCAAAACTTTCCTAGAAGAAAAAGTGTAAAAATAAACTAAAAACATGAAAATTTATATATATATAGCTAATGAAAGAAAACAGACACAGCAATAATATCAGGCAAAAAAATAACTTAAAGCAAAAAGCATGAAACATAATAAAACAGTGTGTTTTATATAGGCAAGCTTTTTTTCCACCAAGAAGAAATAACAAACATAAACATTTATGTATCTAACTACATAGCTTCAAAATAAATTCAGTTAAAATTGTCAGAAATACAGGGAAAAACTAACAAATTACAGCAACAAAGCATTCAGAGAGACACTAATGGATCTCTTTCAGAAATTAAGAAGACCTAATAATAGTCAGATTATATAGCAAGGGACACAAGTTGAAATGCCTACAAAGTCAGGCAGCTGAAGTAAATAAATGAGCTGACCTGATATGATGATGCTGCAAACTGTGGTGAACTAGACAGAGCATATGCTCTATTTAAGGCATAAAGATTACCCAGATAATAATTTAAAACACTACATGTACTAAAATCGACATGTGTGCAGGTGACTAAGCAAGTAATCACTAGTTTTCAAAGCTTGAGAAGGATTTGAATAACAAATACATTTAATAGATTTGTATAAAACTTTACACACAACAAAGAGATCATTGTTCTTTTCAAATATTTGTGGAACCACAAAAAGTAATATTTTTTAAGCTACAAAGAAAAAATCCAGTAAATTCTAAAACATAGGAATTATGCATTAGAATTGTGTCTACAGGCAGTGAACACCCAATACATGTTAACTATTTTAAATGTTTAGAATGCAATAACTGACTTAATCTTCTCAACAATGTTTAGGTCTGTTGTTGTTGTTGTTGTTGTTGTTGTTGTCATCCTCATTTCATAGATGGCAAAAGCCAAGGCACAGAGAGGCTGAATTACATGCCCAAGGTCACATAATTAGTTAATGACCAAGACAGGATCATACTCAAGCACTCTGGCTTCAAAACTCATGCTCTTACCTAATCACTACACTAACAAAAGTGTGTGTATGTGTGTGTGTGTGTGTGTGTGTGTGTGTGTCTTTAAAACATACACACTTCAAATAACCCTAGGATGAAAGAAAAAAAAATAAACTGATTTGCAAATTATTCACAAACAAATAATAATGAGAGGCCTATGAGATGCAGCCAAAGTGACACACAGAGGAAAACATATAGCTTTTAGTGTATTTATTTTTAAAAAGAGCCTAGAAGCTTTCGGTGCATGAAGCTAAGAAAAAAATAAATAAACCTAAAGAATGTAAAATAAGTACTTCATAAATATAAAAGCAAAAATCAATAAAATAGATAACCTACTATAATAAAACCAAGAGCTGGTTCTTTTAAAAGATTAATAAATGTTGGCAACTAATTCCAAATATTTTCAAACAATGTAAGAGCCAAAGAAAACACATGTGCATGCCAGAGCCTGTGAGAGAGCCAAGTGTTTCATCCTCTTTTACACAGCGACCTGCTGCCAGCTGTCACCTCTTGGAAGTGGGGCTGAGGGGCTGGGCCATGACAGAAAGCTTCTACTTCTATGTTATGTTTTGTTTGGTTTTTTCCTAAGTTTTTACTATGTAAATTTTTCTACTTCTATGTTATGCTTTGTTTGGTTTTCCTTAAGTTTGTACTATGTAAAGGTAGAGAAAAAAGTATAATTAACCCCTAGGCATGAATAATCAAGCTTTAGCAATTAACAACTCATAGCCAATCTTGTGTCATCTAAACCCCCACCTACTTCCCTTGTGATTCAGGTTATTTTAAAGCAAATCCCAGACATTTCATTTATAAATGCTTCAGTATTTCTTAAAGATAAAGACTCATTTACTTTATATATAGTCACAATAAAATAATTACACTGAAAGTGAATGTGTGTGTGTGTAAATTATAGATGTACTATGTGTTTCCTGCTTTTAAAAAATCCAATTAAGAAAAAGGTTTAGAAGCATAGTAGACTTCATATGCCTCAAAACATGCTGAAGGAGACTCATCGTCTACAAATGGGAACACTGAGGCTGAGAGTAATGAAATGGTCTGCCAGTCATTCCCAGTCACTAAGAGGTAGAGGAGAGATTTAAGCTCAGGTCCATAAACGACCCATGCTGGGCTGGTTCCGCTCCATCATGGCAGGCTTTCAACCCAACCCATAGTCATATTTTGAGAATAACAACAGATTAAATAATACACATGGGTGACAATCTTCTTGACCATAATAAGATAAATACAGATCCATATGTTTGAGACAGCATAGAAAGAAGCAACATGTGTTGAATGACTTCTATGTGACAGGCCCTTTGTGACTAGGTGCTTTCATTTACCTGATGTCACTTTATCCTCACAGCAGTCGCAGGAGGTTGTTGTGAGCTGAATCGTGTCCCCTCCCCGCAAATCCATATGCTGAAATCCAAACCCTTAGCACCTCTGAATGTAACTGTATTTTGAGGTAATTAAGGTTAAATGAGTTCCTTAATGTGAGCCCTAATCCAACCTGACTAGTGCCCTTATAATAAGAGATCAGGACACAGACACAGACACAGGCAATGACCATATAAAGACACAGGGAGAAGATGACCACCTACAAGCCAAAAAGAGAGGCCTCAGAAGAAATCAACCCTGCTGACATCTTCTTTTGATCTTAGGCCTCTCCAGAACTGTGAGAAATTAATTTCCATTACTTAAGTCACCCTGTCTTACTTTGTTATGGCAACCCCAGAAAACGAAAACTAATCCAAAGGTATATTGTGGACTGTCTATTTTACAGATGAGAAATCAGCACATCATCAGAGAGCTGTGTCAGGGACAGGATTTGAATTCAGAATTCAAAGCCATGCTCCCCCACCAGGCAACAAGTCATGGCGAGGAGAGAGGGGGGCTTGGAAAGAGGCATGGACCAGCTCTTGGTCAGACAACAGAGTGAGACTACTGCTTTGGTTTCATCATGGGCAGGATGCATTTCCTGCCGTTTGACACTGGCCATGGTCACATGACTTGCTTTGACCAGTGGCGTAGGGGAGAAATAACAGCATCACAGCAGTCTTGGCATAAGAGGTGTCACTTGTTTTCATTCCCCGCCTCTGCCTTTGCCATAAGCAAGAGGCCCACACACAATGCGTTGGAAAGAACTGCCCCAGTCAGCCTGCAGACCATCAGCAAGAAAAAGCTGCCCAGCAGGGTCCCTTGGAGCAGTCAAGCCCAGCTGAGCCACAGATTGTGCACAATAATAAATGATTGTTGTTTTAAGCCTCTGTGTTTGTGGGTGATTTGTTACACGTCACCAGCTAACTAATACAGAAGGTCAAAGGCAGCAGTATATAACAATATAGCTACAAGCACAGACTCTGAAGTCAGACTGCCTGGGTATAACTCCTCTCTGCCACTTACTAGCTATGTGACCTTGGGCAAGTTATTTAGCTCTCTGATCACCCATGCCCTCATCTGTAAAATGGGGAAACACAAAAATACCTATCCCTTAGGGTTGCTGAGAGGATGGAATTAATTGAAATGGGTCTGTAAAACCCAGAATCCCACAGACACTCCATGAACAACAGCTCTCTTGTTGCAGCAAGAGAATAAGGGGTCCCCTTGTCCTGGGGATCTCTGGTCAGAAGAGCCAAGACAAGCCAGTGGGAGCCATTGTGCCCTTTTGTTTTGTCTTAACACTGATGTGACACCTGATTTTCCCTACTGATTTAGTGAGGTAGTAAGCTCCTCATCACTGGAGGGTTCAGCAACGAAACCATCCTGAGAGAGTAGGACCAGATGACTTCCGAGTCCTCTTGAGTATCAGATGACAATCATTGAGGCTGGTACTTCCTGTATCCAAGCCCTTAATTCCAGGCAGGGGGACGGTGTCAGGGACAGCACCCAGGACAGGCGTGGATGTGACAGAGACTATGTTGGGCTGGAGGGCAGAAGTCCCCAGCTCCACTGCATGACTGCAGGCAAGTCACTTGATCTCTGAGAGCCTCATTGACTGTTAAACTCTGACCCTATTTCATATAGGCTTGTTGTGGATGAAAGACGGTTGTGGATGTGAACCTGTCTTGTAAACTAGACAATACAAGCAATATCCATAGTGCTATCCATAGTGATATCACTCCCGACACATTAACAGAAAGGCCCTCCACCTCTCAAATTCTCTCTTCCACCAGGCCAGGGCAGCAAGTATGTGGCAAGCATCTATCACTGCCAGCCCTGTACCCACGACAGACAGGACTAATCAATTGCACACAGCACTCCTTCCCGCTGAGGCTGTTTCTCAGAGCAGAGTTCCAGGGACCAGATGACCAATGCAAAACCTCCCTGCCCTGAAGCTCGATTGAGGTTCCCAGCTCCTCTACCCCTCTGGTTCCATGGTGTACACAACTGCACCCGAAAACCTCCCTGGACTAGCTGTGTTTGGGATGAACAGGGATTTCACAGTTGTGGGCATCACCCTTCCAACCCCACGTGACCTTGTCCTGACTACAGTAAGAACATCAGAAACCTTTTCAAAACCGCTGAGGGTTGCTGGGTTGCAGTGAAGTCAGAAGACCCACACCATACTTGTGCCACTGTTGGTGAGAACAGCACAGTCACACAAACCAGTGTCCTCTGACTCACAAATCCCACCACCAGCAACTAACCCTTAAAGGGAGGACCTAACACACAAAGATGTTCAAAAAGCATTCTCTGTAATTAGGAAAAATACATTAAATCACTGTATGGTTGAAAATGAGCATATACTCATTCAGTACTATGCAGTCCTCAAAGTCATTTCCCTTAAGACTATGGGAATGCAAGGCAATGTCCACTATAAACTTAAAGAGGAAGGGGCTCTGAAATGCTACACATACCGCCACAGACAGCGTGGTGCCTACCAATACCTATCTCCACTCCTTCCTCCCCTCCAATCTCCCAGCCTCCCTTGCAGCTAGGTTTGGTCATAAGACACAGTCCAGGCCAATGAGACAGAAGTAGAATCTGTTGGGTGAGTCATCCACGGAAAGTGCCTTAGAAAGAAGCAGACTCCATTGGCACACACCTTTGACGTGTGTTCTTCCTCTTCTTCCTGCTTGGAAGAAGGCTGGAGGTGATGCTGGAGGTAGAGCAGCCACCTTGGAACCATGAGGCACCAGCCTGAGCACAAAAGCCAAGCCAAGACAGCCATGCAGGAAGATGGAAGAAGGCTTTGTGGAGCCACCAGGGGGCTCGGCTGCCTGCCCCAGGCTTCATATCTGAGAAGGATAAAACTGCTGCCCACTCAAAGCTCTGTGACTTGGTTCACTGCTGTAGGTACCTGAACACAATCCCTAAATGATTCGTTCTGATAAAATGATCAAAGCAGTGAGCATATTTGGGCAACGGCACAAAAGTGACCACAGAAGGTTAAAGCAGTCCTCGCATGTGATCACAGGGTCACAGGTGAGTCATGGGGATGCTTTTCCCTTTTATGAAATGCTCTGCCCTTACTTACAGTAATGTGAGAGCTGTTTTGTAAATCAACACACACTGGCTTTCCCTCACTGGTGTTTGGGTCCCCAAGTAGATCCCAGACCCATTTCCTCAACTGCCAGAGCTCTCAGCCCGAGGGTGCTGTTAGAGTGGTCACCTCCAGGAAACCGCACTGGTGCTGGGAGAGTCCCTCAGCATGACCTGACCCTCCCTCGTGGGAGCATGTTCCTAAGCCCCATGGGCTCCCTGGCTGGGCCTTCTCCTGGGGCCCAGACAAGCAGTCCTGGTTAGGAGCTCAGTCTGGGCCTGCCTGGTATCAGCAGCCATCAACTCCCACTGAATGCCGATGTCCTGGCACCCAGGGGTGGGTCGGGCATGGCCCAGCCTGCTCTCCAGACCATACAGGGCCGCACACTCCCAGGCAGACCCAACACAAAATGCTGCCTGGGGCTTCCACTTGAAATGTGGAAACCAAGTGTTTTCCCCCCAGTTCTCTCCAGTCCCACCCAGCTTGCCCCACCTATCTGGGCAGATCACTCCAATGTCACCAGAGGTTCGCTCCAGCCCCACTTGAGAGACTCACCCTGCTCTCCCGAGAGGCTACCTCAGAGAGGTTTGCCCTGTCCTCCTAAAAGGTTCACCCCAGCCCCACCTGAGAGCTCACCCCAGCTGCGTGCCCACCTTCCACACCTGTGACAAGCACAACGGTGAGGACCCTCAGACACTATACATGCCTAGAGCACTTACTAATACTCCTTGTCCTGAGTGTGACATCTCTTGTTTCCTGACAGTCCATTATGCAGTGGAATAACAGACACCTTCCAGGGTCAGGGTGTGCCAGGCACTGGGGACCCTACGATCACAGAGACTCCGCCCTCAAGCAGCTTTCACGACAGCAGTCCCAGCACAGCCCAGGCCCCACCGTCACCTGCTGACCAGTGTCAAGGCGACAGGCATACGGACAGGCAGCATCATGTGAGCACACTGTGCCAGGCTTGGCGGAGGGAAGGGCACAGGCAAGGTCCCCAGGAGGTCCACTGGGTGTGCGGCAAGGACGTGGAGGGAGTCAGGGAAGAGGGAAGAGAAAGGGCCTGAGGACAGCTGAGGACTCAGAGAGATGCAGGGCTGCGTGCTGTGACCCCATACCATGTGGCCCTCTGCCCTAAGTAAAGGCTCTCACCTTCCTAAGCGAGTGGCACCTCGCATGTCTGACTGGACCAGTGACAGCCAAAGGCCATTTCACAAGTGAGTGTCTCTTCCTGCCAGAAGCCCAAGAGACTCACATGTGCCTGGCACCAGCAGGTGGCCTGGGGGACCAAGATCACACATCGAAGCCTTGGGAGTGAGAAGCTCCCCACTCAGCGGGACGGATCCCTAACCTGTCGTCTTCCAATGAAAGCAACAGCTCAAGTTCAAAAGGCTGGTGCCTCCATCCTGCACCTGCCCAGTGGTCCCAAGGGATGAATAAGCAGAAAACTGTCACCCTGGACTGCTCAGTTCTAAGCTGCTGTGGCTCTCAGGAAGCCAGGCCTGCAACCTGGTGTCCAGCAAGCCCTCCCTGAGCACCTGCTTCGGCCTGGCTGGACCCAGGGAAGCCAGTGACCAGCAAGCCTCAGGCCTGTCTTTGGGGGAACTCAGATGTCTACTAGGGAGACTGAGGCACAGCAGGTTGGGAAGCAGAGGAACAAAACCTTTGCTCAAGAGGGTAAGGAAAAATTGGGAAAACGAGGAAGGCGGAGCTGGAGCCAGGGCAGAAGGGGTGCACACAGGGCCTGGGAGGTCTGGCCCTACAAGGGATGGGGAGCCACCGGGGTCTGGGGAAGGGGGAAGATGGTGGTCACGGCTGTCACAGGTGGCAGAATGGAAGGTGGCATCCCAGTAAGCCCTAGTTTCTGACAGAACTGAGTTGAGAAAATTTAACTCCTCAAAGGGAACCTGTGGCCCCAAAAGCCACCAGTCTGACACCATCCTCCCAGCCTCCTTCCACTGAGGGTGGGAGCTTTTCTATCCCCTAGGAGGCCATCTCTAAGTCAGAGTGGGCCTCAAGACAGCCCCTTGCTAGGGATGCTATGATACCTGGAGAGGCACAGGGGGATGGCACATACAGCAGAGAGAGGGTGGGTGGGAAAGCGACACAGGGAAGCTACAAGTGACAACGCCACCAAGCGTGGACACAGCACACCCAGACACGTGCATCCCCTAATGGTGACCATTGCAATGAAACCATACTGCTCACCATCTACCCGTCAGGGTGGAGGGGGCTAGGAGACATATTCTCCCATTCTTATGACAAGATAGGTGCTGAGTGCTAAATCCCCGACTCACAGGTAAGGAAGTCGAGGCTTAAGGGATTGGGCCTCTGGGACACGTAGCCATCTTGCATGAGGCAGTGACACCTAGGTCTCCCTTCTCACTGCCTCCTCTGTGTGTGTTCACAAGCAGGGCCACAAAGGAGCCTCCAAAACCATGCCCAGGAAGTGGGTGGCATCACAAACCATTCGTCCCCTGGGAAGACCAAGGCTCCCCAAAGGCTGACCAGAGGCATGGCCAGGACTTGTGTTCCAACTCGCCAGATGCCTGGCCCAGCAGCCCTCTTGCCATATCAACACTACGTCCACCCCAGTCACAGCCCACTCACCTCTAGTCGGGCCCCCACACCGGCCCTGTGGTCACCTGCCGGCTCCATCCAGAGTTGGGGGGTGATGGGGCTGAGAATGGCTCGGGGCAGATCCACTCCACTCACTGGGTACCACCTTCGAGCAGCTGCCTGCTGGTCAGGTTGTGACACCACTCAGGGCCTGCTTGACCCAAGACCCCAAAAAGGATCATGGCTGGATTGAGGCCAGCAAACTGTGCACTAGGGACACTCTCAGGTCCAGTGGCTGACATCCACCTGCAATGTCTTGACAAGCTGGGCCTGCACACTCTCAGACTCTCCTAAATGCTTCTCTTCCTCCACGGTGAATTTCTCCATCCACCACCCCTCCCTCTCTTGGTCCACAGGACATAACTCCATTTTGCAGTCAGGGATCAGTGCCAGGGCTTATATTCAGGTCCACACCAATCCAAGACAGAGGAGCTTGTACTTAGGAGCACAAAATAGAAGTCTGTGGGCTCGAAACAAGTTAACACAGGAAGGAGCTATTCAGAAAAGCTGATGTACCAGCTGTGGACATTAACAGAAGTATACTGCCTCGACAAGGGGAGGTGACGGTCTGCTCTCCCTGCACATCAGACTGGACTTAGCACACAGAGGCCAACATTACTCAGAGGAGAGGAAGAAGGCTTACGAAGGGCCTCACTAGAAGAAACTCGGGGCCAAGGCTACCTCAAAATCCCTCCACACTGTTACCTGACAGGAGATAAGATGGGTTCCACTCAGCCCTCCCTTTGGAGAACTGCAAGCTACATGTTGGGTGTCCTTAGCTAGAAAGGTTCCCCTCTCCTTCAGGCTGGCCACAATGAGGATGCTCCATTGCGAGGTGGGAAAGACCTTCATGTCCTAGAATTCCCCTGCCAGGGGGGCTCTCTCTGGAGTGCCCCCTGCCCCTCCTTAACCAGCCCAGCCTCCCTGAGTCCTTGCCTCCTAATTCCCAAGACTGTGGAGAACAGGTGTTATATTTCTTTCCCCCCATGTTTTCCCTCATCCTCTGGTGAAGGTGGGCACACACAGAGCCTGGTGCTACCTGCTGCACTCTGAGTCAGAGGGGCAGTCCTCTGGGGGCTGGCAGCCTACCCAGCCTGGCTTCTTCAGCCACCTCATGCCCTCCCCACTCCAGACTCACACACATCTGTGTGCTAAGATCCCTTGGCTCTCCTAGCCCTGAGCCCCCACAAGCTCCAGTTTCTAAATGCACATCTGCTGGTTCTTCCTCAGGTAACCACTCTAGAGACTGGCAGTCCCTTTAAGAGAAGACCTCACTCACATGCACACACCTCCTCCTCACCAGATCAGAACCCCACACAAAAACCTCTACATTCATCTAAACACACAGACACTGCTTCATTATCTGTGAGGCAGTGAGCTCCCTGTCACTAGAGGTACCCAAGAAGAAAATGACTGATGAGGAAAGTTCTAAGGTGCTGGCAATGTTCTGTTTCTTGTTTTGAGTGCTGGTTACATCAAATGATTTCTTTATGAGAATTCATTGAGCAATACACTTGTGAAATGCATGCTTTTCTGAATAGACGTTATACTTAAATAAAATTGCTTAAAAATCAAATGTGATTGGGATTGGCTGACCATTTGGTAAGAGGAGATGGGGCTGGAACTCCTCAGAGCTCTCCTGTGAAAGCCACTGAGGCACTAACACTTACTGAATCTCCAGGTAGGCACAGTGCGTACTCACCTCCGTGTGCCCCAGGCCGACACAAGATCCCCACTCAAGCACATGGAAGGAGAGGGGAAGAAATCCATCCAGTGGAGGAGTTAACAAGTAATGGAAGACTGAGGGAGTACACAGAGGAGTGAGTAAATGAGTGAGTGAGCGAGTGAGTGAGTGAATGCATAGAAGGATGGATAGAAGGATGGATGCATGGATGGATAGATGGATGGATGGATGGATGGGCGGACGGACAGACGAATGGATGGGTGGTGGATGGGTAGATGGATGGAAACATGCATGGTAGATGGATGGAAAGATGGATAGTGGGTGGATGGATGGAAGGATGGGTGATAGATGAACGGATGGTAGATGGACATACAGAAGGATGATGGATAGATGATGTGGATGGATGATGAATGGAAG
>CAUYQG010075655.1:0-13045 GCA_963574415.1 Tarsius wallacei | reverse complement strand
GCCTCATGCTTAGATCATCAGAGTTATTTCTGGTTAAATATGCTAAATTATTATAGGGGAGGGTAATGGCGTCTACAGCTCCCGAACACCTCCTAGATGTCTCGGGGTCCACGGCCCTCCCTGATTTCTAAGGTTCAGTGGACCTCCTAGGCCGGCTGCCATTAAGCAAAGGGAAGTCAGCCCTTCTGAGCAAAATGTTCAAGGGATTTACTTTTTATAAACATAAATGTATTGTATCTACTGAGTCCCTAATCTAGCTCAGACACTAGGCAGCCCCTTGTCCTCTATAAACAAGAGTAGGGGGCCTTTTGCCTGCTAGGTGCACCTTTTGTCTTTCCTCCATGGTGATTCTTGAAACAAAAGAAGGGCACATCAGACCCTTGCTTTGCCTTTTTTTTCCCTATTTATAATGTGTGTGTGTGTGTGATGCTGGGGGTGGGGGGGAGATGTTATTGGCCTTACTAATTATGAAGACAAGAGAGAATTATTATTTAAAGACTTGGCTTACACAGAGCATGAGCTTAGAAAGCCAGCTTTTTTTTTTTTTTTTGAGTTGGAGTTCTACTCTGTTGCCCAGGCTGGAGTGCAGTGGCATGCTCACAGCCACCCCAGCATAAACCTGCTGGACTCCGACGATCCTTCTGCCTCAGCCTTCCAAGTAGGTGGATCTACAGGTGTGTGCTACCACGCCCGGCTAATTTTTGATTTATTATAGAGATGAGGTCTTGCCAAGTTGCCCAGGCTGGTCTTGAACTTGTGGGCTCAGGCAGTCCTCTCGCCTCGTTCTCCCAATGTGCTGGGATTACAGGCTGAGCCACAGAGCCCAGCCTAATGTTTTTATGATTGATACTGTTGGCGGTAATATTGGCAAAGGATGATGCTTACAAGCCCTTTGTATCAATCGGGGTTCAATGAGAGAAACAGAACCACTGGAGGAGATAGATATATCCCTATCTATCTATATCATCTACCTGCAAATATATATTTCATACATAAACACACACACATACACACACACGTACACACACATCTTAAAAGCTTTGTTAAAGACATATGACTCTACACAATTCTGTGAGCTGTAGGTCCAGATAGGGCGGTTGTCTTCATGTCTGATGCTGAAGGTTGAAGACTGTAGGGTGGGCAGAGAGAAAGGAAAGATGGATGTAAAATATTGGAAACCAAGAACAAGAGCGGGACATGACACAGGAAATTGTGCCCATTGTCATTGATCTGACCTCAGTGGCGTGGATGTCCTGTAGAAGCTGGGTCCTGGGTCAGAACTAGACATGTGTGCTTGGCCAGGAATCAGAGAAGCTGGAGGAGGGATCCTGTGAAGGAGGGGCAGCTGTAGGCCTGGCCGCCCCCTCATGCCAATAAGAGGATCCAGCATTTAAGTGACAATGTTTGGACTGTGCAATGGCTGCTATTTTCTGTCCTCCCTCTAAATCTCAGGCAGTGATCTCTTGTGGGCCACCCTAACGGGAAACCTTCAGGCAAGGGAATTCTGGGAAACGTAGTTCATTAGAGCCACACTGACATGAAGTCATTGCATTCCGAATGAATATTTTTGCCCCAGGACTCCTGTAGTTCTTGTAGGTCGTTCTTTATACCTTCCAACGTTAGCTTTCATTTTGTATCAAGCCTACTCTTTTAATGTCCTTTAGAAAATATATTTTGTAGTTTCAGAAGAGAACAAGTGATAATATTTTATTATGTGTATTTCCACTTCTTTCTATGTATTTTAAAATAGATGCATTCTACACACATGATTTCATATCCTTAGATATAGTTTTCCCTTTAATTTAATATATGTTCGTTCTTTAAAATTATGTGTAAACTGAATTTTAATAGCTAAATATATAATTGCACACATGTACCAAATTTTATACTATCTCCCTATTATTGGATTTTTATGTAGTTTCTAATTTTTCACTTTTCAGATGATAGAGTGACTATCTTTTTTGCACAAATCTGATGATTCCTTAAAATAGATTCATAGAAATTGAATACAGTAAACATATTAAAGCTCTTGCCATATGTTAATGAATATTTAATTAAAAAGTTAAAAAATATTTACATAGGTTACAACAATTTATATTCTTATTAAAGGTACAATTAACCCATGAATTTTGGGAGGAATCAATATCTTTATCATGTTCAGTCTCATACATTAGAACATAATAACTTTTTGTTGCTAAGAACCCATTTCTCTCCATTATAATGTCTTTGAAATTAAGACATTTACAGTAGACGATGTTTTGTAACTTAATTAGCAGTTTTTTCTTAGGGTTACATAAAATAATTATACATCTAATAGTCTATGGCAATTTATATTTGATGAATAAAGTATCTCTACATTCAATTAAACCTTTTTAAAAAGCTCTAAATAAAGATAATAGCTTTTTGTTGTAGGCTTCATTAAAGTTATTCTTAGGTCATTTATGATTTGATTGCTTTTATAAGGGCAATTGCTTATATCACAATCTGTAATCGATTATTGTTAGCATACATGGGAAAACTATTAATTTTTATTTACTTACCTTATATTTGTAACTTATTTTTGGGGGGGCTGTTAGGTTGCTATTCATTTACTTATTTTCTTTTTGTTTTCCTTTTTAATGACAAGTGCAAAGAAAACTTTGGCTCCATCATCCAGTACGGGTTTGGTTGTGTCTCATACATTTTGATATTTTGTTTATACCAAAAAGTTGCATTGAGCACCCACAAAGTATGGAGAAACTCTGGTACAGTTTGTGGATGCAAAGATGAGGAAAATGCTCTTCTTGACCTCAGGAATTTATAGCATAGTAGACTAAAATGCTAGGTTATATTTATTTTATAGAATTGAAATGTGTATATTTGAAATGAACCCCACTGGGCAAACTTTGCAGCTGTGTGAAGCAGCCTTAATTGCTTTAGAGTTGGGTTTTGAAGTAGATAAAAATAGCCTTTGGAACAACTAACCATTCTGCTAATGATTACACCTTTACTCTTCCTTTACATTTGAGCTATTTCCCTTGAATCACATTTTCCCTCTTTCAAGGAACAAAGACTGAGTACACCATGATCGATGGTAATTGATATTGCTGGTCTTCTGATATCTCAGAAGTGCCTTTGCATCTCTAGTGAAATTTTGACTAGTCTTGACTATAAATTTAAACCAAATGAAATCTGACACTAAAGGTTTCTTATGCTTTGGCTCCAAGTATTTAATTTATTTGAGAAATTGAGTCCGTTTTGTGTTGCTATAACTGAATATCTGAGACTAGGTAATTTATAGTGAACATAAATCAATTGGCTCACAGTTCTGGAGGCTGGGAAGTCCAATATCAAGGTACCAGCATCTGGCAAGGGCCTTCCTGCTGTGTCTTTTCATGGTGGAAGGGGAAGAGAGAGAAAGAGAGATCCAGGGGGATAACTCATCCTTTTATAAAGAACCCAATTCTGTGACATCAGCATTAATTCACTCATGAGGGTACAGCCCTCATGGCCTAATCACCTCTCAAAAGTCCGACCTCTCCGTACTGTTACAATGGCAATTAAATTTCTTTATTTTTATTTATTTATTTTTTAAGTTGGAGTCTCACTCTGTTGCCCAGGCTGGAGTGCAGTGGCACACTCACAGTCACCCCAGTGCTGACCTGCTGGACTCAGACAATCCTTCCACCTCAGCCTTCCAAGTAGCTGGAACTACAGGTACGTGCTACCACACCCAGCTAATTTTTGATTTATTGAGGGGATGAGATCTCACCAACTTGCCCGGGCTGGTCTTAAACCTGCGGGCTCAGGCAATCCACTCGCCTCGGCCTCCCAAAGTGCTGGGATTACAGACTGAGCCACAGAGCCTGGCCAGCAATTACATTTCAACATGAGCTTGGGAGGGAACAAACATGCTAACAATAGTAGGAAGCTAACTTGTATTTTAAAAATTTCTCTTTTTGTCTTTATTTGTGTTACCTGACTTTGCTAATGTTGGTATTACCTGCTAGTTGAAGGAGTGTCAGTAGCCAAAATATTGTCACATCAGTATGAATGCCTGAGCTTCGTTCTCTGGCTTTGGATAAAGATAGACCCTCTCTTTTTGGTATCTTGTGCACTAAAATGGTTAGAATTTTAGAAGTATCAGATTACTGTCTCAAATAATAACTCATTAGTCATATTGCTAACATATTCTTTTTGGATTTTTAGAGACAAAGGCATACATTTATGTTGAAAAACTTGAGAAAATTATCTTAGGAGAACATGGATACACTGTGATTAAGAACTCTTCCTGAGGTTTCCATGTTGGGTTCTAGTGTTAAAATTCCTGTGGGGCTAGATGTATAACCACTGCTGGGCTATAGCTGCAAAAATGCTGTTTAGAGAGGTATTCTTTCTTTTTTTTTTTGAGTTGGAGTCTCACTCCTTCGCCCAGGGTCATGGCCACCCCAGCATCGACCGGCTGGGCTCCAGCAATCCTTCTGCCTCAGCCTTCCAAGTAGCCGGCACTACAGATGCACGCTACCACATTGGCTATTTTTTATTTTATTGTAGAAATGAGATCTCACCAAGTTGCCCGGGCTGGTTTTGAACTCGTGGGCTCAGGCAATCCACTGGCCCCGGCCTCCCAAAGTGCTGGGATTACAGGCTGAGCCACCGTGCCCCACCTGAGAGGTATTCTTAGGTTGGTCTTATGTTAACTGAAGAGAGTTCTGAGACTAATTCGTCATGTCTTCCAGGGGAACAAGAAAATAAGTCATGGTGTACTTGCTGTATATTTTCATGTGAGAGCCAACATTAAACTTAGTGATAACAGCGTGGCAGATTGATAAGGTTAAGTGCTTTATATATTACTTAGTGCCTTATAGTTACTTTGGTTGAGCCATCTACAATGGCTGTTTTTAAAGGTTAAAAAATATGGTTGAATATTGGCAATTTCATATGATACAATTTAAGAGCAATCTATTTCAATCCTCACAAAAATTCTATAGGAAGAGAACAGTTCTTATCCTATTTGACAGGTGAGGATGCTGAGACACAGAAAGGTTAAAAAACTTGGCCAAGGTCAAACAACTTGTCAGTGGTAACCTGCACTGGCAGTCTGGCAGTCCAGGCTCTTAGCTTCCTACTCTGACAACTATTCTTGAAATATGTGTACAAGACAGATTGCCTTTGTTTTAAAAGTTGCTGTTTCTGGGCTATTATAGATATACCACAGTATCTGAAATAAAGAATTTTTCATTATTATTTTATTAAAATATTTTGTGCATATATAGTGTACCACTAAGTATCTCTGCAAAATCTTTCTTTCTTAGGAATTCTTGAAATACTTTTAGTCTTTGAGGCTCTGTAGTTATGATTAGACTAAATTTATTTCCACTTGAATATTGAAGCATTAAAATGGATTGTCTCAGCCTCAGTTGCCTCACATGTACAATGGGAATAATGATGGAACCTCATAAAATTGTCCCGTATTAAAAGGTAAAATGTAGACAAAGTAATTAGCTCAGTCCTTGGCACACAATTGCCTTAAATAAATGGTACTTTCAAAGTTAATATTTAAATACTACGTATAAACATTTTATAGCACTTAAAAAATCTTTCTTCCAATATTTATTAGTATCAGTAGAAGCAGGTTTGGTGATCGGCCAGCAATCTGCCTAGTCCCATGGGAAGAACAGGAAGGGGAGATCATGAATTTTGTTTGAACATGTTGGGTTTGAAGACCCATGGAATATCCAGGTAGAAGTGACCAATAAGCTTTTGGATATGCAAGTCTGGGGCTAGACTAGATAGTAGATAAAACCATGGGAGTGGAGGTGTATGTAAACTCAGACATATGGCATAAGGTATTTTACGAAGATCAGTTTTATACTAAGGTACAGGATGGGTGCTAGAAAGAGATATCAGTTAGAAAGCCATTATATTCACTTAGGTATGGAATGCAAAGAGCCTGACTAGGGTGGTAGTAATAAGAATGAAGGCCGGGCTCGGTGGCTCAGCCTGTAATCCCAGCACTTTGGGAGGCTGAGGCAAGTGGATTGCCTGAGCCTGCGGGTTTGAGACCAGCCCAGGCAACTTGGTGAGACCTAGTCTCTACAATAAATAAAAAATTAGTTGGGCAAGGTAGCATACGCTTGTAGCACTACCTACTTGGAAGGCTGCGATGGAAGGATCACTGGAGCCTAGCAGGTCAATGCTGGGGTGTCCATGAGTGTGCCACTGCACTCCAGCCTGGGCAACAGAGTGAGACTCCAACACACACACACACACACACACACACACACACACGCACACACACACACAATGAAAAGAAAAAAGACTGATAAATTATTCAGTTAAAACTGAGAGGGCTCAGTGATGGGTTGGTGAAGTAGGGTGAGACAGTACTTACAATCTTAGTGTCTTGGAGCTTTGGAGAATGGAGAACATTACTAGAGATAGCAGGTGTTAATGGTTATGGGGCAGGGTTGGGAGATGATAATGGAAATTACATGGAATACTGTCACTTGGATCTTAACAATGTAACAGAACATTCAAGTGGAAATATGCAACAGGAAGCTAGAGAATGGGGAGCTTAACTCAAAGGAAAGCCTGAAGCTGAGAATATAAGCTACCTTATAAAGGTTAGAGTTGAAGCTATGAAATTGGAGAGATTTCCTAGGGAGAAAGTAGACCCTTTATGATGAGTCTAAAAATCAGAATAGGGTATCTTTTCTCTGAATTACAAACTGTCCACAACTATAGTACAGCTGATTGTCATTATTTGTGCTAGTTATGGTTTGTAAATTTGCCATGAACACTGAATTAGTGAATACTGAAGCATTGCTCCTAGGGGAAATACAGGGTAAGATTCCTGTGAGCTTCAGATCACATTTTCATCTACCTATCAATACCTTACCTTCAAAATGTGTTTTTGTTTAAAGAAACTTTATTTAGCACGCATTGCTGATTCATTAACATAGAACTCATGGCCAACTCATGCCTGAATGAACATTCTCTAACTTGTGTATTTTTTCCAAGAGAGACATAGCCGCTTTCTTGTGCTTAGGAACAGTAGGCAGTGCTTCAGCATGATGTTTGGGGGTCATTTTAAACTGTGAAATCTCCAACGAAGGCCATAGAAATGTGAAAACCGTGGCACTAAATAAACAGTGAGAAGAACACTTGTTTGTAGTATGAGAGCTGAAACAAGAAGGCAGGAGTCATCTTGTTCAGCCTCAGCTAGGAGTGTGTCAGTTGGGTGATTCAAATTTTTTTGCCACTCCGCACATGTCTGAAAACAACCTTGAAAGTGCCATGGGCATTGATTTGGGGGTTACAAATAAGTTTTATAAAGTAGGTGAATGTACAAATTGGACACCAGTAAATACTGAAAATCAACTGTACTTGTATGAGAACATGTATGACAACTAACACTGTTTACTGCTCACTTTCAGCTTCAGAACTTTAGGTTTAGGCCGGGCTTGGTGGCTCAGCCTGTAATCCCAGCACTTTGGGAGGCCAAGGTGAGTGGATTGCCTTAGTCCATGGACTCAAGACTAGCCCGGGTAAGTTGGCGAGACCTTGTCTCTACAATAAAAATAATAATAATAAGTAGCCAGGCGGTAGCGCACACCTGTAGTTGTGGCTACTTGGAAGGCTGAAGCGGAAGGATCTCTGGAGCCCAGCAGTTTAATGCTGGGGTGGCCGTGCGCATGCCACTGCACTCCAGCCTGGGTGGCAGAATAGACTCCAACGCAAAAAAAACAAAAACAAAAACAAAAAACTTTGGGTTTAGAAGACCATTTGCTGCAGATTTACCTACAGTAAATATTTAGGACACTGGGGAGTAAACTGGAAGATACACTGACATAAAGTAGATGGGTCAAGCTCAACTGTAGTTTGTGTTTATATATTTCTTACCATTTAAGAAACAAAACTCTGTATTTGTCAAAATAGATTAAACACCAGCTGCTTTAACAAACAATCCTAAGATTTTAGTGACTTACTATGATAAGGTAGATTTCATAGTCATATTAGAGTGTAATGCCAGTGGGGAGTGGTTATTTTGGGACTTAGGACCCTTCCACCTGTTGGTGCAATTATCCAAGGGTTTCAGAATCCACTGCTGGATATTCTCCATCCCACAGTGACCACAGAGAGCATGAAAGGTTCTGTGGATGTTTTAGGGGCCAGGAATTGAAGTAATGCGTGTCACTTCCATTGACACTCTACTGGCCAGAACTCAGTCACTTTGCTCTACTTAGCTGAAGCCAAGGGGTCTGAAAAATATAGGCGATTACACACATCTAGGTGTGTGTTTCCTGTTGCTGCTGTAATAAATGTGTACAATCACAGCGGATTAAAACAATACAAATTTATTTTCTTATAGTTCTGGAAATCATAAGTCCAAAATGGGTCTAACAGGGATAAATTCTAGTGGAGATGGGAACCCAGAGATTCCACGTGGCTTAGACTCCTGAAGACACAGCAGGGAGGAGGTCAGCCATCTGGAGAAAAACATGTAGCCAATATCATGTAAAGTGCTTTTGAATATTTCCCAAGGAGGCCCCTAAAGAACCCATAAAAGCACCCATGAGAGAGAGTGAGGCCAGCTTGTGACATTTCCAGTTGAGCAAGGACGTTCCTGTTCTTCTCACTCTTTTCCCCGCCTCGACTCCGGAAGGGCCAGAAACCATCAGCCTGAAAAACAACTAAGGAGGGAAGACAGAAGAAGCCTAAAGACCCCGCAGGCTTGCAGGTACAGCAGCCTACAGCTGAGAGGTGGGAAAAAGTCTAATTTTAAATCCTTTGGGATTTTTATGAGTGAACAGGATTAGACATTTGTAGTTACTAAATTGGCACTGTGCTTATGACTGAAAACAACCACAGGATTTATTTATTACTTATGAGTTCACAGGAGTCATGGAGGCAGGGCAAGAACTTTTCCCACTGTACAAACTTTTCCTCCTTCTCCTCCTCCTCCTCCTCCTCCTCCTCATCTTCTTCTTTGAGTCAGAGTCTCACTCTGTGTCCCAGGCTAGAGTGCAGTGGCACAATCACAGCTACTGCAGCCTCGACCTCCTGGACTCAGGTGATCCTTCCACCTCAGCTTTCCAAGCAGCTGAAACTACAGGCACATGCCACCACACCACTAACCTGGTTAGTTTTAAAATTTATTGTAGGGACTAGATCTCGCCAAGTTGCCCAGGCTGGTCTTGAACTCCTGGGCTCAGGCAATCCTTTATTCATGTGCTGACATGCATTAGAGGACTTTTCCACATTAGAGGACCTGTACCGACAAGTTCACTCTATTGACTTTCATAGCTTCCTAGAAGACTACAGTATGGTTGGATAATACTTTATTTAACTACTCCTTTATTGATGGACATCTATATCATTTTTACGTTTTGCCTTTAAAAGTAATATTGCAAAAATGTGGTCCATCTTCTGTGTGACTTATGCCTATGGATTCCCTGGAACAGAGTCACTGGAGTGGAACTGCTGTGTATTTTGAAAAAATACTCCAATCTGAATTAGCAATTTATACTTCTAGCAAGGAAAAACATGTGTTTTATTTATTTATTTATTTATTTTGAGTTGGTGTCTCACTCCGTTGCCCAGGCTGGAGTGCAGTGGCACACTCACGGCTACCCCAGCACCGACTTGCTGGGTTCTGGAGATCCTTCCGCCTCGGAACTACAGGTGCGCGCTACCGCGCCCGGCTAATTTTTGAT
Organism: Tarsius wallacei; assembly: GCA_963574415.1. Lineage (NCBI taxonomy): Eukaryota > Metazoa > Chordata > Mammalia > Primates > Tarsiidae > Tarsius > Tarsius wallacei. Next base: position 3,347 of record CAUYQG010075655.1, on the reverse strand, counting down.
TTTACTGTAGAGACAAGGTCTTGCTAAATTGCCCGGACTGGTCTCGAACCCTCAGGCTCAGGCAATCCACTTGCCTCGGTCTCACAAAGTGCTGGGATTACAGGCTGAGTCACCGAGCCCGGCCAACATGCGATGTTTTAATCTGCCTGTTTTCCATTCTCCCTCTTTCTGATAATTGCACCTGTATTTGCTTTTGTAGGAAATGGAGATTATAAGAAAACCTCTCTAATTTTTGTCCTCTGTTCTTTCAAAACCAACCCCTGTGGGTGGTGCTTGTCCGGCATCTGGAGGAGAACGCTGCATCCCGCCCTCTGGTGGAGAAGAGGGCTCATAACACCCAAGGAAGCCAGTCAGATGTTGCCCCCTGGGAACTTGAATTTTGAAGTCACAAAAATGGTAAATGATTGGACATGATTTGTCCAGAAACAGGTGCCTTAAAGAATCTGGCCAACTGTTCCAGACTTAGAGCCTTTCTGAGTTCTGTCTTTCCTGAGACCTTGTTACTCAGCCTTTCCTTTAATCCAATGAGCTACTCCAAATTCTTTTAACACCGTGGTTTTTCCCCCCTTAATTTAGCGAGAACGTGCCTTTATTGTTTGCCAGTGATATAAAGGATATGTTCATTTAATATTTTGAAAAAATACTCCAATCTGAATTAGTAATTTATACTTCTAGCAACAGTTGGAAGTGCCTGGACTTCATTTTATTTTGATTTGCTTTAAACGGTTCTGTGGTGTTTATGAATAGTGTCTCTTCTCACTCAGTTTTCCCAATACAATACCACTTTGATTTTCTGATAGAGTGATGTTGTTTATTTCTAAGTAAGTGAAATGATGTTTGCTGTAGTGAGTTGGACAACAAATAATTATTTTTGCCAGAATACAACTGGTTTGTATTAACTTACTAGCGGTATAACTGGCGAAATGATCTAGTGTCAAATTAATTTCATTTATAAATGGATTGATTCACAAAGATATGAGCCCCAAACTTGAACACCAAGTATTCCAAAACGCAGCATTCTTACATGATCACCTTAGCAACTGTAAATAATGACATAATCACCAAATAGCAGCAAAAAGAATGGTCAGGCATGATACAAAAAGTTCCTTTAATTAACATCACGTGTGGCAATTACTTTATTCTTAGGAAAGTCAGCTGGAGAAGTAGAACAATGTGTGACTTGAATTGAAGGCATATGAAAAAGAATTCAGATTCTCCAACTGGGCGAATAACACCACTAAAATAATGTCCTATTTGCATATAGGCTTCCTTGTCCTGTGTTAAGAAAAATGTCCAGGTGATTTATGGAAAATATGAAACCATAAGTAAAGATACACTATAGTGACTACTCAACCACCAAGGATCGTATGTGTACTAAGGAGGGTGTGAAGGAACACAATCATGCCCACAGTCAATTTCTTGAAACATTTCCTACAAAATGAAGAAGGGAAAAAATGTACACATTTGATTTTTGTTTCCTCTTTTTACTTTACCTACTTTTGTTGGAATTCAAAAAAAGAATGGAAAATGTCCAGAGGAGAAAGATTTATAAAGTTGGATCAAGGGCTTTGCAATGTTTTGCATAAGGGTGTTATTCAAAATATTCGACAGCCAGCGTGGTAATGTAAATAAATATATAAAGCAAAATTAAACCAATAACCACCATGTGTTTTATAGGATCTCAGAAAGGAAGATTACTTAAGTAAATAAAGTCGTGTTGTTTTGTTACTAAGATACGTGGAAAAGATTGCCTTTCATGTGCCAAGCAATTCAATGAACAGCAGGAGAAACCGCCAAGTGCCTGGAATAGATAAAAGCTCATCGCCAAGGCCTCCAGTGTAGTGTTGAATAGAACCCATGATAGTGGACGGTCTGTGCTTCTCACAGTTCCCAATTAAAAATGGTGTTTGCCGGAGGTACGTTGTGGAGACTGCTCACTAGTTTATGGAATCTCCCTTGTGTTTTGAGTTTCTCAATTTGTTCTTTTTTTTTTTTTTTAACATAAAAGATGTTGAATTTTATTAAATATTTTCCTGAGTCAGATTAGAAAACCACATGGTTTTTCTCCTTTAATCTATCAAACGTGGTAAATTACATTTATTCTAATGTTGAACCGCTCTTGAATTCCTGGGAATACAGCAAATTTGGACAAGATATATGTATATATTTTATACTGGTGGGATTCAATTTGTTAATATTGGTTAGGATTTTTTTATCAATGTTTGTCAGTTAATCGTCTGTAATTTTCTTTCATGATATCATTTTTGTCTAGATTTGCCATCAAGACTATATTAACCTCATAGAATGCTACTACAAGAGTACGTCATTTTTCTATCTTCTAGAAAACTGGAAGAAAGATTTTTGGAATTTTCCCATAAAGTGAGGTGGGCCTCCTATTTTTTTTTAATGGGACGATTTTAAACTACTGATTTTGTGTCTTTAATAATTGTAGAACCATTCAGGCATTCCCTTCTTTTTGAGTCAAATTTAGTAAGTTATAATTTTCTAGGAATTTGTTTATTTCACATTAGTTTTCAAATTTATTAACATAGCACCTGATGAGCAAATGAAGTAATTAAGATAGGTAGATAAAATAATTATGATAATTCTTAATTATTCTCTTTTTTAAAAGATCTACTATTTGTGTAGCTGTGTCCCCTTTTTAAATCCTACTGCTCTTTTTCTGTGCCTTCTATCCTTTTTTGTTTAAATAAATCTCACTAAATACTTGGCTATTATGGCAGTCTTTTTTTTTTTGAGTTGGAGTCTCACTCTGTTGCCTAGGCAGGAATGCAGTGGCACACTCACGGCCACCCCAGTGTCGACCCACTGGGCTCAGGTGATCCTTCCGTCTCAGTCTTCCAAGTAGCCAGAACTACAGGTGTGTGCTACCATGCCCAACTAATTTTTTTTTTTATTGTAGAAACGAGGTCTCACCAGGTTGCCCAGGCTGGTCTTGAACCCCTGAACTCAGGCAACCCTCTCACTTTGGCCTCCCAAAGTGTTGAGATTACAGGCTTGAGCCACCATGCCCGGCCATATCAGTCTTTTCTAAGAAGCACTTTTACATTTTCATTAATGTCTGCTGATATCTTTATTATCTCTTTCCCTTTTTTTTTTTTATTAAAAAAAGGAGTTTATTCTCTTGTTCTTCTAACTTCTTAACTGGGCATTAGTTTACTTTCAATCTTATATATATATATATATTTTTTTTTTTTTGAGTTGGAGTCTCACTCTGTCGCCCAGACTGGAGTGCAGTGGCCGCTCCCGGCCACCGCAGCCTCGACCTGCTGGGCTCCGGCGATCCTTCCGCCTCAGCCTTCCAAGTAGCTGGAACTACAGGCGTG